>BMAW01117927.1:107070-147224 GCA_019974015.1 Nephila pilipes | reverse complement strand
GTGCATATGATGCAATAATATAATTTAACCGAATGATATAAAGGCTGCTTAAATAAGCTGAACATTGAAAATCCGGGCTACTTCACTGTAATGGGATACAAAAAGTAGGATTACAATCGAATCGGGGATTTGAAGCGTTATACAACACCTGTTAAATGTAAGAGTAGGAAAGTTTTAAAGAACATCAGGAAGAAAAAGATAACTTATTTAAGTAATACAAATAGTGAACTTCTCAAATCAGGGACCTCTTAATGTAAAATTTTTAATTAGTTAGGTAAATTTCTGGGTTGAAATATATTTTTAGCTTTTTCTCAAAATCAAGATTTTTATGTTTTGCTTCGGCGCAAAACATCATATTGAAAAAAGTTATGCATGTAATGTTATGAAACTTTTATGGAATACTCTATGAAGATGAATTTAGGAATTGAACCACACTTATTGTTGGAATTCCATTATTTTGCATTTTATTGTTGATAAAATTCATAAATTATCACAAATTTGTACGGTTTTTCTGCATGTTAAAGTACGACTTCCTATAAATATTTAATTATCAGGGTTATAATTGTGAGAGAAGTTCAAAACTTGAATTAGATTCAATTCATCAAAATTAAATTTGCATAATTGAAATAACTCTATTTAAATTTTAGTTTTAGTGTTTTGCACTAGTGTCACTTTACTGCTATTTTTATGTATCTTTTGACCTAAAATATTTTAAAATTTTTTAATTTTTACCGATTTTGTATTTTATTTTAAGTTTTTAACTATAATGCATATACCATATACCATAGTATAATACATATGTTATTTTTTTCAAATTAGAATGGATAATAAATTAAAACATACTTAAAGGTTTTTAAAACATTTGAAAGGCTGTATTGTAATATTTTATATAACTATTAATCTAAACATTATATCTTAAGATTAACAGATATACATTAATATATAACTACTATATCTTAACAATTGTTATTGATCAGTTTAGAAAATGATTTTGTTTCGAGTCATTATTTGTGTGTTGCAAATTATCCATAATATTACATTGTAATCGTACCTTTAGAGACTCGTAGTATAGATCTGTGTTGAAAATTATTTTCATACATGTAAATATTTGTGTATGACGCTGATGATATTTCATAGAATAACACTACAGTATTTAAAAAGCGGTGTTGTGAAATTTTAAGATTTTTGGGGCACTTTGCTATAATTTTTTATATGTGATTATACATTTTTTTTTTTTGCTTCATAAGTGTATAATGAACTTAAACTGTCTTTTTTGATTGACGGAGAAATTATTATACATTTTTTAAGATAGTAAGGTTTTACCATTTTCGAAAAATTGTTGCGCATCAGTTTTAGCCAATGTTACATTTTAATATTTTAGCCATATCTTACAGTATAATGCATATAAAAAGTTTTTTTTCTTCAATTACTTAAGAAATCCTCTTCGAAGGTAGGTAGATACCATAACTGTGATTTGCTAACATTTAAAATAAAGGTTTCTTTACTTTTACTAATAATTTTATTCAATAAGATTATTTCAGATATATTTATTTTCAACATTTGTGGAAATTGTCTGGTAATTTTGTTGGTTTATACATTGAGAATTTTCAAATTTGAATAGAAAATTAATTCAAAAATACTTAAAATGCAACATTGCATACTTTAAAGGTTATATTGTAATATCTTCAGAAAGATTTTATTATATCTTATTAATTTTTTTTGAACAATTTAGAAAATGATTTTCACATGAGTAATTATTTGTGTGTTACAGATTATCCATACTATTACATTGCAATCGTATCTTTAGAAACTTCTTGACTTTAATTCGCATAAATCAGTGTTGAAAATTATTTTCATACATGTCAATATTTGTGTATGACGCTGATGATATTTTATAGAATAACATAATAGTACTTCAAAATCAGTGTTAGGAAATTTTAAGAGTTTTGAGCCACTTTTTTTTTTATCGGTGACTCTACAACAATGATGCTCGACAAGAATTCCATTTTTTTTCACTTCATGAGAGTGTAACGAATTTAAACTGTCTTATTTAGTTGGCGGAGAAAATATTATAAATTTTTTATCTTGTTTTAAGATATATATTTAAATTTAAGATATTAAGGTTTTACCATTATCGAAGAATTGTTGTGCGTCAGTTTTTCGTGCTAATAATACTGTGCGGCAATCATAAAGTAAGAAATTATACACTCAGAATAAAATGTTGACAAAAATACCTTTTATTCCAGATTACTCTTTAATGAATTGAAGTAAATTTTAGATGCTTTATGACAGGAGTAAGATATTTCAGAATAGGATCATATCAAGGTTGTACCCATATTTTCCTAAATTTAAACCCAAAAAAGGGGGAAACAGTAAATAAACAATATGGAAATGTAACTGAAGATTTTTCATTTATAAACATTACAAAACCCCAAAATAAAACGCTCGCCCGGAGATCTGAATAAAAAAAACCCAATTCTGTGCCTGAAATCCCAAAACCTAATAAAAATGCGAATCAAAATTTTAAAATAAGTACAATATTTTTTTCGCCTTTTAGAAGGTTTTCAATACCTTTCATAATCTTCTCGATGTCATTTATCGGATGCTGCAGACAGACGATGACTTTGAACCCCCCTCTTTTTTTTTTTATAAGGGCTTGTCCCATCATGAGCTGCGTTATGGAATGGAGTTCGGTCTCGTATTTTCGAGTTAAGAGACCTTTGATATGCACACTATTGACGTTCTTTTATTACAAGCAATATACTGAGACCAGGTGTTAATTTTAAAATTCAAAATTTACAGAAATGATAAAATTAATCAAATTTACATCAGAGAAGGCATCACTCTGATGATATGAAACTGCATACTACACCATACTGTTCCAATTTCTTCTCTCAGGGTGATTAAATAATGGTTGCTCTGATATCTCCGGTTGAAGATCCCATAATTTTATCTTCTATCATTATTTTGCTGCCCGAATGTTTATAATTACTTCATTAACATAACTAAAGTAACATATTAAGAAGAGTCAGCAGGTTAACACTTCTGCTCCAAAAAGCGTGGAAATAAGTCTGCCAGAAGGGAGAATGAGAAGCAAGCAAAAAGGATTAAGTTGCTATTGGATAAATAAAAACCATTAAAACAAATAGCTGGTGTTATAGTAGAACCAATTAGTTTAGTTTGTATTAATGTCGCACTAGAAGAAACACGAAGGCTATTGGCGGCGGACCTCGTAATTTTGAACCTCGGTCAAGTGACGATGACGACAACTGAGCTGGCATCCCCCCTCTCCTAACTTCCACACCACACCAACGGGAGGACTTTGGGCCCGACAGATTTAACGTGCATCAGCCCCGGCTACACGGTAGGTCTTTGGTGGCCAAGGCTCAATCCCGCGATGGAACGAAAATCGCCGGTCACGATTCCGAAACCATGACCACTAGGCTACGGCGGCCACTCAGTAGAACCAAGGAACTCTAGAACAAAGTTTGATGAGACTGCTTTAAATTCGAAATTACGGCGGTTTCAGGCACACACACAGCGGCCATTTAGTCGCAGCTTATGCAAATTTGAATATAGAATTCGGGTTGGGGAAGAGCTTTTATGCCCCCATTAATTGCATACATTTTCAAAAATTTATCATCTTAATAATATTCTTTTCAAATTTTCGATTTCTTTTCTTTATGTAAATTTCGAAACTCAAAAATGTAGGAGCTCTAAAAGAATATATTATGCAAGCAAAAAAATAAAGTAAAAATGGAACTTGTGTATTATGCCATCGACTATTTTCGCCAAACGGTGCGACTTAACAAATGTGATTCACCAATATTTCGCAATTTTTTAAGGCGATATTAGAAAGTTCTAAAAAACCTCTACAAAATGTTTCTTCGAATTTTTTTTTTAGAAATCCCGAATGGATCCTTCTAACTTCAAATTAATCCGAAGATCCTTTTAACTTCTAATTTTAATTCACTACATGTAAATTTTATTATTACAATCTAAGTCGCGTAAGAGAGAATATCAACTTCTGTCATTGTGGATTATTTCACTTGAATTACATAAATTTAACAAACCTTTAAAGATTTTTCGACCTTGGAGTTTAAAATTTTGCATTAACCATAAATGTATTTATCTTGAATTCATTTGCCCAATCGTAATGTTTTTTTTTATTAGGCTATCACATTACTAATTTATACTAATATCTGTTAAAATTCATTGCACTTGCAATTATTATTCAATAAACTTTTAGCAAATACAATGGATATTTAAACAGTTATTAATGTGCTCTTTTTCAGTTTACTTTAACATATTAAAAGAATTTAATCAATAATTGGAAATGTGTATTAAATACAGCTCAGCATTCTATACCAGAAGTCCCGGATTGGTGCCTTCCCTACACCCCCCAATTCATACAATTCTGTAGAAATCCTTTCAAAGAATTCATTAAAAAGTTTCTGAAGAGCCAATAGAATTATATTAATTTACAATAAAAAATAATAAGCCATAAGCATTTATTTGCACAAAATATATAATTTAGCCCTTTTGTTGTGCATTGTCAAACATAATTTTGAAAACATTTCTTCCATTTTTTATAACTGCTTCTCCTACCATTGAATCGAATCAATGGATTTCCGGTACTTTTCCATTAGCTAGGTACCAGACAAAAACTGCCAAGGTTAAAAGTTGGCACAGTTATCCAACAGAGGTAGCTGTTACTGTTTAGCCATAAAAAATGTTATAAAAAATATAAGTCCACTAGAAGTCAAGTATTTTTTCACATCAACATTTAGGCTAATACTGAATTTTGATATAAGCATTAGCATTTTAAAAACATATGATCTTTATGATTTTATGATAAATTTTTTATATTTTTAAAATCCAGTTAGTTTCTTTAACGTGACTTTTACTTAATTTTAAATAAATTTTGGCACAAAATTACTGAAATACAAACTCTAAAATTTAGCAATAAACCTTCTAAAAGTTCTCAATTATAGGCTTTTATAAATGTCTGTTTTTGTCCAAATTTAACCAGATCGAGCTTTTCAATATCTATTAATTTTTTTGAAAATGAGAAAGTTCACATTACAGTTATTTCTAAAAGAGCTTTAAGTTATTTAATAACTGAGAAAAAATGACTTTTCAGCATTATAAGTACATAACTGTTTTTTTAAAATCTTTATTTTGAAAAAGAACAAATACTGAACAAGATTTTAGCATACAACAGCAAATATCTCATATTAAAAGACAAGTAAAGACAAACTCAAAATGTGATTAAATTAAATGTATTTTAATGTACAGATATAAATACGTAAATTTGTATATATATATATAAGAAGTTGCTTCATTTACAACATAGCCTTAAACATAAGACTAGATTTTTATTTCTACTGCACATTATATGCTTGGGTTGGTAGTTTGGTGTATAAATATCATAAAAAAGTGCATTACTAAAAACTTGACAAAAGTATTATCGGAAAAAAGAAATTACAAACAGGAATAAAGAAATAAGCTAAAATGTGAAGCCATTTTCCATTTATAGTAAATAACTCAAAAAATATTTAACTTAAAAAAAATCCTTAATACAAACAAGTATATAAGATTAATTGTATTGAAATTTTCTTCTTTCCCTAGCCAATGACCAATTTAATTTAATTTTCATAGACAGAAATTGCTAAATTTATATGTAAAGAAATTATTTAAAGCCACTTATGCTATAAAGGCATAGGGTATTATAGAAATTCTTAAAAGTATAACTAAATTTCTGATATTTTTCTCTAAACAGAATGCCAGTAGTAATTTTGTAAAGTGAATTAAAAAGAATGATCATTGATCCAAAATGTTTCATGTACACATTTACATTTGATACCAAGTGACATGCTGTTAAAAAAAATACCAAACATTTAATACAAAATAAAAAAAAAATTATCAAATCAAATTGGTATTATAAAATAGTTGGAAATAAAATATTCACAGGTAGTGGACATAAGTTTATCATTATCAATCTGTTACAATAACCGATGATACAAAAATGGATTTTATATTTTCTACCCAAGTAATTCCAGATATATATTAATAATAATTTGAAAAATTATATTATAGTCAACCACAGAATCAAACATCTTAAAAACAAATACACAAAATGTTTGAATAAAAAATAAATTTTTCAACAACATTGACAATTTTGAGATATCAGTATCGAAATTTTATAATAAATTATTACACAAAATGTACCAACCACTCTATGGAAACTAAATTTGGTGTATGACTACATATTAATGTCAAGTTAAAAAAAAGCAGCTTAAGAAATAAATTTCATTAAAATGTCACATTACTGTCAGTCCAATGCACACATATAGAACAGACACAGGCTTATTACATTTATTCCACAAACTTATTGAATATTTCTTACATATAATTCCACCAAACTCTTTTTCAAATTAAATAAATAAATTTCTTACAAAAGCTACAAATTAATATAAATTGAATTCATAAATTTTTCTTATATTCAGTATTTAATATTGTAATCGTTATAATTTTTACAAGGCTAAACATTAGATACATAATGATAAAGAATTTTATCAATTTCGGATTCGAACATGAATGTTTTTGCATAAATTTCAAACCTTAAATTTCTTGAAATAAGGATTACTTATAGATTTCGCATATACGTGATAATTTTTCATAAAATGGCAAGATTAACTATTTCAAAATCAAAATGTATCCAACTGAATTTATTCACTTTTTAAAAATTTAAAAAGCACAAGTAAACAAACAGTTTTATTTCATGCCAAAAGGGAAGGGTTTGTAGAATTTTGCATAAATCTGACAATAAGAAGTTAAACATGACCTCCATAAAAAGTTACCAATGTTATTTCAAATGGAAACCTAAAATTGTATTTGAATAAAATTTTTTTTTTTGAAACTTGAAATGAACTGTAGCTATAACATTTGTTTTTCCAAGTATTTACTTGAATGTTTTTCAAACTGACTAGATGTTTTACACACAAATGAAATTGGTCCTTTAAAAGATACACAAAATAATGCCATTGTGCGATCAACAGATATTTGAGTATTATATCCTCCAACAATATACAACACTAGAAATTGAGTTACAGGGCAGACGAGTATCAATTATACAAAGAAATCTGACTAAAAATACTTCTAAAAATCACAGAGAAATAAAGCATGAAAATTTACACTGAAAAGAAATAAGCCATATATGAAATATATTTTATAAAGATTTTTAAGTAAAAATAAAAACACATTGTTAAAACATACTCTGATAAAATAAATATATTTAACAATATACTTATCTGAACCTTTACATTTTTACATTATTAAATATATATATATCAAATAAAGTATTAGGGGAAAAATAAAAGTATTATATTACAAATTGATATATCAGTAAATGTAAGCATACATAAATAAAAATGAATTATAAATGCATAGTATACCTAATAAATTTTAGTCTTTGGTATTAAAAATTGCAAATTATATATGTCTCAGAAAATACTAACATATTGGAAACATATACTAAATGAATGTAGAATTTACTCTTTGGTTATTCAATTACATTTTTTATAGGCCACATGAATAAGAATTAGAACTTGAATGCTGTAAATATATAAAACAGCTGAGATTTTATACATTGTACTAATTATCATTTTTACATTAAGAAATATAAGAATGAGTGATTGAATTTTTTGACAACCAGAAGCAGAGTTCATACGTTTTTAAAACATAATCTTTAAGCAACATTCGTTCAAATAACTTTGTGAAAGATTCAGTGCTCTATTAATCAAAATAAGTTCTAAAAGGATATCAATCCAATTTCACTTAAGAGCACTGCATTTTTCACTGGATGTTTGAAAACAATTTACAATTAAAACTGTTGAACAATTTAACTGATGGAATTTAATTATTTCAAATAAATTTTTAACATTAAAGTTATTTTAAATAAACCAAAATGTCATCTATTTTGCAAATTTCATTTATCAAGCAAGGATAATTTAAAATTTCTCAATTTTTTAGATAAAACACAAACCAAAAATTAATGACTATATTAAATTAAAAACTTTTTTGATTCATTTCTCAGCAGGACATTGATTTCCATGCTGACTATTTTTCTAGATAAGCACTCGCCAGCTGATTTTCGAAGAAACTTCTATGCTCTATTACTTTTATAACAGTTTAAAGAAACAAAATAATTAAAATTATAAAAACTAAATATATATATATATATCTGAAGTTAATTTATAATCATAGAACGAACACTTTTTGTGAATTAAAATCAGGTAATAGTTTTACATACAGAAATACTTTAAGAATAAAATATATTACCTCCCCTCACCCCCTTTTTTTAATGGAATTTTCACATATATCAGTAAATTATTTTTACTTTCAGATACAATATCATAATTTATATTTGATGCTAAAATAATTAAGATGAAATTTTTTTCTGTCGCCTTAAATACATTAAACATTTCTTACTTTGTATAAATATAGTTATTTTTTGTATCATATATATGCCTTAGCATAAATGTAATAATTTAAATGAAATTTTTGAAATATAAAGTATAACAATAATTCAATAAAAACTTTTGAATAAAATAAAAAAATTCATATACATAAGATATACACATATATAGAAAGAAAACTTAAAATAATAAGCAAAAAATTACTAAAATAAAAGTTTTGTGATTATTTCTTGTATGACCAAATTCTTGGCATTTTAAAATATTGGAAAATAGCTGCTCACAGATTTAATCACTTTTTCCTTCTATAGGAACAATAAAAAACAACTCATTTGAGTCTTGCCAATAACCCCATTAAAATATATTAGCATACTGATGAATATTTATTAATTATTGTAATATTTTAAAAGAATAGTCATTTTAACACTTGTTCATTTTTCAAATAATATGTCCTTTCTCCATATTCATAAAAAATTATACTACTATTTCAAGCCAAGAAAAAAAATATTGCACAATATCTACATTTTTTTTGCCGTTTCATTGTGTGAAATCAAACTGGTGCTATATATATATAAATATATAGTCTTTTCAAAAACAAATATTTTTTAAATTTTATATTCGTATACATTTGGATTACTAACCAATTAATAGAAATCACACAAATTAAGCAAAAAAGTTGTAGGAACTACTAAAAACATCAACTATTTTTGGTATTAAATAAAATCAATGACTAAAATATCTGAAATGAAGAAAAATATAAAGGATAAAGCTGCACTTCTATAACGAAACAAAGTAACATAAACAAATCATACATACAAGTAAATACGACGCACAATTTTCAAGGAAAAATGAGCTTATACTTATAGAAATTATACACACATATTGGAAATATTTTCCCTAATACGTCCTCTAAAATGTTTTGAGAAAAAAAAAATTTATATAAATATTTCCAAAGACAAAACCAGAATTTTTGAAAAGTGAAAAATTCCTTTGAGAACAGGAATAAAAATCTATGAGAAGGAATTTGAGTAGCTAACAGAGGGTTATGAAAAAACATACAATATGACTCATATAAATTTTGTTCTTTTTAAGCATTGACTTTTACACACTCTGTTAGCAATGATAAAGCCCAGCACTACGTTACAAAAGTTCCAGGTGATCCTGCTGCTTTTGATGTTTCAGCATTGTCTGTATTCACAAGTTCTGCCTGAACATTATAATAGGATGATTCAACAGGCTGATTAATGTGACTTTCTTGAACAGCTGCTGTTTCTGCTTGATGGGCATCCATGGCTCCTTGAGGAAGTGGGTCTTCAGGGCCCAGCCCAGATAGCATACGAGCTCTCACAGTAGCCACTGTATCTAGAAGATTCTTTGCATTGACTGCAATGATGTGGGCAGCAGCTAACATATGCTTGCGGTACTCACCATCCAACGTGGTTTGTGCAAATCTCTGAGCTTGTTTCATGGCTTGCACAAGGCTTACCATGTCTTTGCTAAGAACACCATGAGCCATTTCAATCTGAAAGCATATTAAAAGGTGAACCAAGAAAATAATTTATTTCATGACATGAAATATATGATACTACATTACAAATATTAAAATATTATTACATCTTTCATTTGGTATTGAAATATGTTTTTTCTTCAAAAAGACTTTATTTCACTTTACCTGTAACATGTAATAAATGTAACATGGGTAATCATTTTATATTAAAAGCACTGAAGAGTTACTAAAATAATATTTCTGAATTTTAATGGAATTAAATTGAAGAAAATTTAGTAAGAACTATTAAAAAATTATAAATATGCAGATAAATTTGATAAATTAATACCCAAGGTTTTTTTTACGTAGATTATGCAAAATATTTTAAATTTAGAATCTTAATTTAAGTAACATACTTAAGATATTTAATTAAAATATTATTAAACCATTCACAGTAATAATTTGATCAAAAGGCAACATTGTATACAAGAAAATTTTAGATGCACTTAATAGCTCTTTAAAAAATAAAAATAGTACCTCTTTGTGGGACCAGGATGGTAAAGAAGGGACTATCCGGTCAACTGCTGCAAGAAGATTTCGAAGTTCAATTCCTACATTCTGTAGAAATTAAACAATGAGTTTTATAATCTTCTACACATTTCACGGAAAAATGCCTTCATAAAAACAAATTAAGTTTCCTTTTATTTAACTGTTTAAAAAATATGACTTGTATTCTTTTTGAAGTAGCCCCCCCCCTAATAAAAACAAATGTTATGACACAAAAATTGTTAAATGCTTATTAAAATTTCATTATTAATTTTTTATACTTTCATTCCGTGACATTAGGCAATGCATTTCCAATTTTTTAAAATTTAACAGACCTTGCATCATAATGGAAATGATTTTCTGATGCAACACCTTAAAGAATAATTTCCAAGCATAATATAAGAACACTTACTAAAATTTTTTTTAAATACCTGCATTTAAAAAATGTAACAATTTTTTAAATATACTAGTAATATAATATGTAATAGTTTAAACAATCTGAACTAGTTATAAAAATATATAACTGCACAAACTGTGATAGATATATTGTAAGAGTAAAGTTCTATGGAAAAAAAATGGGATACTATATCTCAACATTATAGCATGATTATTTTTCCAAGTTTAAGCCAAAAATATTTGTAAGTAAAAATAACAAAGCACACGATTAGTTCTTTATTAAATTAAACCAAAATAATGTTATCAATAGATATTTAAACTAAAAGAAGTAACATTTTATTAAATAAAAATATTTTAATCATCCTTTTATGTGCTTTCTTATTACTTTATAAGTAAGCAATTAAACGTAAAATTAAAAAAAAGTGTTTAATAGTTTGTATGAAAATATTGCTTTCTACCCCAAGTTAATAATTCCTACAAATTAAAACATTTTACATATATTCAAGATAAAATAATTATAAAAAAAGGATAAAGATTTGTGCATGTTTTTAAATGTGTTAGTCACAAGAATAGAAAATAAAAGTATCTTCTTCCCAGTTTTTTTTTTTTTAAATCATTGTTTGAAATAATTTGAGCATTAAAAATATGAACATTAAAATGCAATTTCCAGAAAGAGACTATCTAAATACCTTAACTAGTTCTAGATAGTCTGCATGCTGGCCTTTTTGTACCCCCTGCAGGAGTTGCATGACAGAGCGCACAACACTGGTTGTGCACTCATAGATGGGATCACTGCTATGGCCTACAGTGCTTGCTTGAGTAGGTGATGACACAGAGGATGTAGGACTCAATGGCTTAGTAACAGCCTAAAAATGTCAAAATAAATATGCAACTGCATGAGCTACAATGAATTTCAAATCTAAATTAATGGAAATTATTTCAGAATTTGAATATCAATAACAAAAACATTAAAAATTTTTATCCATCATAGCATTTTTCTTTCATTGCACAGGAACATTTCAGTAATCTTTCTAAAAACTAATTGAAAATGGTTATGCAAACATAAATTTTTTTTTTAAAAAAATCCTTTTACAACATTACGAGACATACATCAGCACATTATCCTTATGGAAGATTGTTAATTTTTTTTTGTTAGCCATTTTACTAGTGGTAACTCCTATTTGCCCCACCTTGATTTCTGACACTCAGCAGCTCATTGTTTTTTAAAGCATATTATTTAAATCATTAAAATATTATTATTATTTGTACTATAATATTTGAAATAATATTATTAGTGAGAGGTAGGTCATTGTTAGGAAAAATTGTGATTAGTTACTTGTAATACAATTTTGTTATTGCACAAATACCTATGTGATATAGCCATTCATAATGTAAATAGATCATGAAAAATCTAAAAATTATAAAACATAAAAAATCAGTATCTAAACTTACCACTGCCTCAGAAGTAACAGGTGATTCGTATCCATTTGAAAGCTTCCGCTCTACAGAAACAGATTCTATATGGTAAAATTTTAATTAGTCTCAAATTATATTATTTTATTTAAATTGCATTTAAAACTTTTTTCAATTTCCAATAGTACATAAACACAAAATAATATAGTTGTATTTTTTGGTTAGAAATATAGAACACACAAATCAATATGTCAACTATATGTTGTATATAATGATTTCCCAGCAATATCATTTGTTTATTCATAAATGGTTTGTCAATATGAGATTTAAAAAATTTAATGCTTTTCATTTTATATTCAATCTTACAATAAACATTATACCTGAATTTTTTAAAGTTCAGTGCTGGTTATTTGAGCAGGAAATTGCATGAACATTTTATCAGTAACAGTAAAATAAAACAATTGAAAACTACAATTAACTAAAAGTTATTGACAAGTCATTTTTTTTCACATGAAAGACATGAAAATTAATATTAAAAAAACAACCCACCCCCTCTCCCATTTCTGTTAACTTGCTAAGAATTCTTTCACAAGAATTTAAATACATAATTACTTTTTTATTCAACTATGGAATCAAGATATTGTTTATATCTATCAATACTAACATGAAGACAAATTTGTTTTACCTATGCTTTCTGCCTCATTTGGCATTGTTGGGGATCCAGGAACAGTACTAGCACTTTCAGAATCAGAGCCATGAGAATGATCACTGTATGATAGTCTTTTGCGAGCCTTGAAAAATACAAAATTTTAAATTATTAGTGAAAAAACATACAAGCCCCCGCCCGCCACACCGGGCGGGCCCCCCCAATGAATTCTTGATATATGCAACTCTTTTCATGTGAATTCAGTAGTATAATATGGAATGAAAAATATTTTTATTAATGTAGCAGTATCTTTTTGATTTGAATAAGGATAAGTACAATTAAGAAAAAAAAAAGAATGCTATTTTCAGGGATTTTATAATTAATTTAACATTAGATTCATTAAGAGTATCTGGAATTATGTGAATTATAGGTAGAAAATATCATGGGAAATTTTCCACATCTCAATTCCTAAATGAAACATTTACCTTCCCGCCCAGAGGGGGAGATTACGAATAATTATAACAGAAAAACATTAAAATTTTTAAAGAATTCATAAGTATTATTAAAAATATGACAGAAAAGCAAAATATATTTGACAATAACACTTTCAGTGCTAAATTTCCTGTAGCAAGTTCTGACTACATATAAACTTCTTTGTTAAAAAATAAAGTATTTTTATACATTTGCAAAACATCTACTTATTGTCTGAAGATTTAATTTTCTGCAAGTCATATAAATAATGATTTAAAATCTGCTATTTTTTTCTAAATAGCTAAATAATTATGCTACCATTTTAAAGGGAAATTAATTTGAAACAGAAACTGCCAGATTTTAGAAATTATAAGTTTTAATGAATATTAAATCAACTACCAAGCAATAAATAAATATATGTAATAAATAAATATGGTTAATACTTTGAACAAATTTGTTTTGGTTCTAACACATTTCACAACTTAATGATTTTACTCATCCAAATTCGAATTTAATGTTTTAAAGAATGTAATTAATTTTTATACTTAATTATACAAAGGAAAGTGATCCATTTTCTGTATATTTTTTGCCAATATCACTTAGAATAGAAATACCACTTTGCCAATGAAGATAAATAACAATGTGTAATTACAAAAAAGTGTAATATATAATAGTACAAACAAATGACATTAGTCCCATACTACTGTCACTATTGCAGCTTGTTGGTAAAACAATGAATTCAGAAAAATAGTTGGTAGAGGGATCAGGCCTTATAACAGATATAAATTATTTCAACATGCAACATATACAGGAATTAGGAATGTTTAACTAGTAATGGCTTCAAAATTCTCAGAATGGCATGATAATGAAATAGAGGCAATAGTTTAGATTTTGAAACTTCATCATTTTTTCCTATCCAAAATTATAAAGTGTATTAGCAAAGTTAAGCAGATCTTTCATTTGGATAGAAAACAGTCAATTATTGAAAAGGTGCTAGTTTTTTTTTAAAAAAATTACACATGTTAGAATTTAAAATATATAAGTGTAAACTTAACAAATATTTTGCTGTTCTTTTAAAATTATTGTTATAATAGCTCAAAGCTTGATGTTCTACTATTTTGAATAGGTGGTAGGTACAGCTCTAGAGATACATGAGGACTTTGGTAATTAATCTTTTAATTTCAAACCATAATGCCAGAGACGTGAAAAATACAACATATGAGATAGAACATCACCTACCAAATTTCTACACCATACCTGGTAAGGACTTTAAAAGTTTCAATTCTGCTATGCATGTAGCAGCACTATTACTCTGTGTGATGAGTCTTAGGTGGAGTCCAAACTTAAGTCTTTTATGAAATATTCAATCATATTTAAACTTTAAATGAAAAATATATAAAGCTTTACAGCACAACTTTTCCCCCAAAGAAATAATAGTATACCAATTATGAAATTTATAAGTAAATCATGAAGATGGAGGGATAAAAATTCGATACATGAATTTCTCATGTAATAAAAGATAATTTTATAACAGGGTGACTTTCAAACAAAATGTGAAATGTAAGGAATCTTTTGAATACAAAATAAAACATCTAATTAAAACAATTAGCAATTTAAAAGTACCAAGTTTCTGAACACAAAAATTGTACTAAATGGGGAAAAAAAAAGGGTCAATCTGACTACTTTTTATCATTCAAGTTATAATATTACTTACAATACGTGATTCATCAAAATATTTTGATAAAAATACTATAAACTACTATCTATCTTTAATAACAATGTCCATGTTCTCTTATCTACTTGAATGCCAAGTGCTAATGCATAAAATGATATACATAATTTCACAGAGTAGAAAAAAAGAGAGTTGTAAAAATAAGCATTGAATTTCAAAATATTGATTTATTACAAGTTCTGAATGATTTTGAACAAGGTAAAATTTAGCAGCTAGATATGCATGTTGTACAGCAGTTGTATATACATAACATAAAATTCAAAACATAAAGAACATTTAAATGTAATTTATCGTTATTTTATAATGGAACTATAAATGAGCTATGAAAATTAAAATTAAGGAAAAGAAAAATCAAAAAGATATATTAATGATTCAAATTGTTGTATCTGGCTTGGGACAGACATAGTGTTTTAATATGTTCTTTGGATTTACACCCTCACACTCGACAAATTACTATATAATGACCTGGTTAACATAAAAAACAAAATAACTTAAAATCTTATACCTATAAATATTATAAAATCAACATGGACCATCAACTTATGTATGCAAGATTTGTGCAACTTAAATACAATATCAACTTATTGTACGTGATAAATAAAATGCCATATGCAAATAATTATTAAAATGCTTTAAATTATAAAATATATTTACACTCATACAACAATATATATATATATGGTTAGTGCAGATATTCACAAATCTTAAAAAATGTAACTAGAAAATAATTTATTAAAATATAGAAATATAGTTTAAAATTAATTATGGAAAAATATAAATGGATGAGTAGAGAGGATACTAAAAGTTATGGCTGCAATAATCGCATAAATTCCGACTAAAGTCTGTTTATTTCTTTTGATGAGAGAGAGGCAATAAATATAAAACAGAGAAAGGATTACATTATAAAAATGGGTAATGCAAGAGGTGTAGCTTCGTTATCTCGGCTAAAATAGGAAGAGAGTGAATTCTACCTCGTGTCGAATTTGTGTGGAGGGATTTTTCAGAAACTTTGACTAGTGCCAAAAGTCTAGAAGGGATTATCCCTACAGGTATGCAACCATATGAAAAGTTGATTCAGCAGATTTTACGAGTGCCTGATCGCATACATTAAAGGAAAATTTGGAACTGTATCAGAAAATAAGAATGAACTCATTACTGTGAGTTACAGAATGAGAAAAATTAGGAAATTAAATTATTTTTTCAATGAAATAATAACACATAAATATACATATGCACAGAAAAACTGCATTAAGTCAGATTAATTGGGATTAGAGCTGGTCCAGGTTAACTAAAGAATGGGAAAACTGAAATAAAATAAAACATACACAGACAAAATAAAGACATTGTGAATGAAAGTATTATTAAAGCTGTGTTATTGCATTTTCCATTTGGACAATTTAGTACCATATGCCATTTGTCACTGGTGATAAGAAGTATAACTAAAGTTTTATGAACTTAGCTTAGAACATTTGTTAATACCCAGACCTCCCTCTTTTCATACTTTTTCTCCTATACATTCATAATTGCTAGAAGAAGGTTTTACTTAAGAAAATACTTTTTCAAAATACTTAAATAAAACAAATAAATGTTCCTGGGGAAATTCACAGATTGCTTCTCAAATTAAAAAAAAAAAAAAAAAAAAAAAATTCTTCACATAGATTAATCAAGGTTATCCAGAGATCTAAGTTAAAGGGGAGCAAGAAGTTAAATTAAAATAAAATGGTTATTGCATTGTTTTTTTTAAAATTAAAACAATTCAATAACTATTATAATTAACAAGAGGTTAAATTAAATAGTTATTGAATTGTTTAAATTAAAAAAAAACAGGCCAGTGAAAATGTTTTTTTAAATTGTTTCTTCTGAGAATTTATTGAAGAAATAAAAACCCAAAATAGTTATTCCAAGATCAAAATTTTTAAGTATATGTTTTAAAAGAAATAAATTCGGAAAAATACAGAATAATAAACTTATAATCAAATTACAAGTCTTTGTTACTTATATTTTAAATAAAAAAAAGACTAAAACTTTTGTAGTTACTATTACCATTTTTTGTCATAGAATAAAATACAAAAAATAATAAATTAAAGAAGTTTGATGTCAACTAGATAAAAAAAATGTTGCAGATACTTACTAAATTAAAAACATACTAATTTTTAATTGTAGGAAAAAATGTTAGCTTGCAATTATTGAATTATGTATTATATTAAGTTCATGTTCCAGTTTTTTATATTAGTTGTCCTATGAAATACTGAAAAATTAATAAATAAAATAAAAAGTTTACAGAAACATTGTTCAGTTGAAAATCTGAGTTCATTACCTGCTCTAAATTAAATTCTTGGCACTTCTGAACTAAATTTTCTACCTTAGTTTCCAAGACTTGATCAGAGGCATGCCCAGTTTCCTAAAAAAGTAATTTCAAATAAATGAATATTTTGAAAAAGAACACATATTAAAAAAAATCTAGTCATTATTACTGATGGCTGCAATATTATTTTATAATTCTAAAGAAATCATACAGAGATATAAACTCCTAAGACTATGAATTGCTTTTCAGTTTAGAAAGGCTGATATTTTATAATTTTGACTAAAAAAAATTCTTAAAAATGAAACCAAGAAATTAGAAAACTTTATAGTGGCATCACAACAGAGAATAAAGTTAAGACTTATAAACTTGTTCATTATACATTGCTGTATATTAAAAAAATCACTCTAAAAGAATGACAGACAGATATATAGATATATTTAATAAACAATGCAAAATAAAGACCACATTGAAGTCTCAAGTATCAAAGGAATCTTTTACAGAATAATTCTGATGAGCAGTTTTCCTTTTTACAAGTAACGAGCGAGTTTTTTTTGTGACTTTGCAAAAGTTATGACAGTTTTCCTCAATTTTTCAAAAAATTACAGAAAAAAAACAGAAAAAAGTTATGACAGTTTTCCTCTTTAAAATTGAATTCTATAGTTATCATTCTTTTTAAAGTAGATTCCATACATATTTCCCTTTTAAAATTAGTTTTGACAAATAAATACATCTATTAATCAAATTCTGAAGACAAGATTGCTGCAGGAAGTCATTACAGGATGGAAATTTTTAAGTGATAACAAAATAACTGGTTAAATTAAATTACATAGAATATAATTTTATGATATGATACAAGAGAAATAAAGTCGCATAAGCACGAACGATATTCACAATACTATCACATTTTTCGAAATTACAGAATCGCAGACTACTTCTCTAAGAATACATATTTAGAGAAGAAAAATTCATCTTTCGTTTTTTTTGCTCTTTAGATTTAGTGCACTCTTGCACAATAAATACACAATCAATCCATCAATCTCTTTTTGCATCCACAGTTTTTAAAAGAAAAATCAATTCCTTAAAACTCTATCAGCTGATTCAGTTACAAGGTTGATTATTAGAAGAAGGTTAAAAAGAGCACCTAATATAGTTTTTAAGTATATAATACTGCTACTGTATTACAAAAAAATCTAACTTTCATACTTATGCAATTATCATTTGATTTTTAATTGTATGTGACTAATCAGTTTTTTTACTTTTCCCTGAGTCTATTAATTAAAAACTTGAAAAATTAATGAATGAACCAAGACACAATAAAAAAAATTAATCAACACAACAGCTCAATGTCTACTACTATAGACAATAGATATATTCAATATTGAAGGTATGTTTTCACAAATTATATGTGCATTATTCAAGACCAGAAATAAATAGAAAAGGGAAGAAAGGAGCAAAGATATAATTGTTTTCTTTAAAAGATAATTATAACTTATTTAAGTACCTATAAAACAGTTATTTAATAATTATTTTGAATCAAAAAAGAAGTTACGCATAAAATGAAATAATTTGATAAGATTCATTTTCTACACAGTTTGGGCTTAAGCTTTAGACTAAATAAATATCAAATTTTAAAAGCAACATTTATATTAATTGTTGAGTAATGAAATAAGTAAAATATCTACTGATTCATAACACTGCTAACATATATCCTGTATTATATACATTTTTGTGCTTTAAAGTTAAAAAAAAAATTTAATGAAGTCTATAATTTAATCATGGGCAACAAAAAAATGCAAAAAAGAGGTCTTATAGAATAAAAAAAAACACACACACCATGTCATTAAACATGCAAACACAGGCAAAATATTGATCTAATACTGAGATTTCCAAACTTAAGTAAGACATCCTAAAAACTAATATGGGCCTGTAGCCCAGCTTTATATATAAAAATGAAAAAATATTTAAGTGCATATATTTATTCAAAGAAAAAACTTTTCATGTATTTCACATTTTTATTTATTTTATATCAAGGGAATCAGATACATCAAAAAATGCTCCTATTCATAATTTTTAATTTATAGCTAATGACATGAATAATTATTTACAATTGTGTATTATGCTAATAAAATATTTAAAAGTCCATACAAGATGTCTATGAAATAAATTTTCACTACAAAAGAATGATTATTTGTACAAAATCCATCAGATAAAAAAAATTTAAAATAAAATCATGTTTTATTAATTACAAAAATTTAAATAATATTCAAAATGAATATTGAAATCATATTTAACAGAAGCCTTCAACAATTATTAACACTATGCACCATCACAAATTCAAGATAGAAAAATGTTTTTATTTTATTCAACATTTTTAGAATTTTAAATTTAAGATAAATATTAATTACTGATTACATTTTTAATTGCAAATTATGTAAATAACTTGGATTTATTAAATATTAAATTATTCACTTTATTTAAGCTTAGAACCACATTAAAGGAATCCTTGATCCATTCCAGATAATTTAACAAAAAATATTTATATATAATCACATTAGCCCTTTATTAAAAACTTGACAATCCTATAATTAATTTCATATAATTAGTATTTACTACTTAAGTCTTACATAAATAGTAGTTAAAATTTTAGTTATTTGAAAATGAATTCAAAATTTATATAATTGGCACATTTTTAGATTGATTGAATTTATGGCTCTGAATCTTCTAAGGATATATTGTGCCAAACACAAGGTTGGGAGATTAAACTGCTACATTTTTAGAATAATTAAAACAGAAATAAACACTTTGTATACATATTTTCAAACACTAAAGTATTAAAATATAGATTTACACATATATCCAAATGAAATTCTGAGTTTTTTATAACAAAAATATACTTCTACTTGATTTATAAAAATAGCAATAGGAAAAGAAGGAAAACTGATTATTTAAACAAAAATAAAAATCAAAAAATTGCTCAAAAAAAAAAAAAAAAAAAAAAAAAAAAAAAATTATATTGGTAAATACACACCTTTCCAAATAAACTGTAATCAGGAATAAATTTAAAACCTAAATTTTATATAAAAATATCCTCATTATATTCTCTTTTTAAATTAATATCAACAATTGAAAAATAAAACATGCTTTTTTTTTTGTTAAAAGTAATTGATGAAAACTTTTTCTAACCTGTGTATTGTCTTCTGACCTTCCACCTTCATCTTCAGACTCACTGTACTTCTGCACAGTGAAAGTATTTGCTGGAGATGCAGGAGCAACATATGCCCATGCAGGAGGCAGACTGTTGGCATTGTCCTGAATCAACTGAGCTAGAACCTCAGGATTTGGAGCCACTATGTAAGTGGTGGGTTCCACAGGTGGGGCAACAATGTCCACTTGATGTCGCAAAGGCTGTTCAGAGATGATCAATCCATTGAATTAAATATTCAAGAAATTTACATTTAATTTCATAAGAATTCTTCCTATTTCAAGTCAATGGTTTGTATTGAAAACTTCAGAGAAATGTATTGATTTTAATGCAAGAATTTATTCTTTAAATCTGTCTTTAAAATAAAATGAATAATTGAACACAGACAGATTTTTTTTTTTAAAAAAAAATTACACATATAACAAAAATATTGATAAATATTTTGAAAATTAAAGAAATAAAAAAAATTATCATTTCATAAATAAAAATAACATCAATATGTTACAATAATTATGGGAAAACACAAAATTTATTTATTGAATTTGGTATATTACATTTTTAAAACTTATGGTTTATGAACTAAAGAAAATTAATAATGTCAATTATAAATCATGTAAATTATGAAAAATTTTAAATCATACCAGCAGTTGATACATAAAATACATTTCAATTACTTTATGTTATTACAATTTAATTTTATACATGCACTGCTAACTAAATTTATTCTTAACATGTTTCTTATATCACAAACACAAGAAAGATTAGGAAGTCTATTAGCTTCATAAACATTTGTAAAAAACTCAAAGTATAAGCTTAGCAAGGTATTTAATTTATGCACCAGAACACAAAATTGATAATGAATTCTGTATACAATATTTTCAGTTTCATAAAATATTTTAAAATGGGATATACCTATTAATAATAAGCAATCATGCATAAGACAAATTTCACAAATTACATCTAATTTTGATTTTCACACTTTTAATTAGAATATTAAATGCTTACAACAATTCAACAAAAACTCACTATTCTTTTAAAATAATTCCTTTCAAAAGATAACAATTAAAATTAAACTAGAATAATAACAGTGGTTAATTTATGCACCTTTCTTTAAATTTTCATTAAATCGCACTTGAATATGTGAAGATTATTAATTTTATTTATTAGTATAAAATAAAATTCAAACATACACAAGATGTCTAGCTCTTAGCAATTAGCAAGTCTTTATGGTAATTAAAAAAATAATTTTTTAAGATTTAATTTATGAAATAATTTTTATTCAATATACAATTGGGATTTTATATTAAAAAATGATACAGCAAATGGAAGGAATTAGTATTTGATACATACTTTTGGTGGTGGTTCATCAGAACTCGAAGAACCTGCGATAAGAAAAAGTAGAACCAATATTTATTCACAAAAATCTTTAAACTTTTTTTACATTTGTAAAGCACCTATTTATCTATAATGAGAATATTATAATAATTTGTACCCCATGACATAGCTTGAACTCTTCTATTTTCTCTTCTTAGTGTATCTTCAACTTGTGTTCTTTCATCCTCTAAGATTTCTCTGAAAAGGGTGGAAAAAAATCTACAATTTTAGATGTTCCTGTTATTACATTTTTAAGGTTTAACTCGTTAATTTATTCAGATTAATAAATTTATAATTCCATTCATATACTTAAGATGGACATACACATATTTTAAATGAAAAATAAATAATTTTTTTTAGAAAATAATTAAAAATTATATTACTTTTTAAATTTACTTAAATATCTTAAAAATATGTTGGAAATTTTTCTGCCTTTTGTTTTTAGTGAACTTATTGAAGCAAACCAAATGAATGTGAACAAACAGGTGTAAAGAAGTGAATTCAAGTCCTTCAGCATATAAAGAGCAGCTTCAAACTTGATTAACATTCCTTCTGAAGCTGACTCCGAATGTGTTCTTTTAGCTGTCAGATTGTCAACCATTACATTTGTTAATTTTAATTTCTTTTTGTTACCGTTGTTAATAAATTATTGCTGTTGTTGAGTTTACTGAGTGATAATTTTCTGATGTAGTCACCATGGTACTATGCCACACTAGTGAACTTGATTAAGTGAACATTAAATGTTGCTGATATAGCTAGTACCATGTTCAACTATCTCAGTCTGCATCCTGTTCTTAAGCCAACAATGAACTGGATACGCAACTTCTTGTATGATCTGACTGCTGCCTGCCTGCAACTACCATCTTTCCAATCCTGATTTGTCTGAATTATCTTCTTCAACAGGCAATAAGGGTCTACTGGATTCAGTCTCAATCATTTGCAGACATCTTAAATGTATGGATTCTTGATTCTCAGTGCACCTATGCAGAGTTCTCTGCAGCATTGTGCAGGATGCTTGAACCCACTTTCACCATCCTGAAAGCGGCTATGCAGAGTTCTCTTTAGTATTGTGCTGGATGATGCAATATAACATTCTTCGTCTACAGCACAGCTTATCAGACCATTTCTAAAGCATTGTGCTGGGTGCTCAAAACCAACCTTCATAATCTCAAGTGCAGCTTCAGTTTCCTTGCTACCTTGTACTAGATTCTTAAATCCTACAATCATTGTCTTAAGTGCAGCTATCCAGATTTCTTTGTGACCAAGTGCTGGACTCTATACTTACAGGTAACTTTTAATAGTTATATTTATAAAAAAAAATAGTAAACATTTTTTGCATTGTGATTTGAAGAATTAAAAACAATTTTAAAAAAAGGGTAAAAAGAGTTTTCTACATATGATATATATATATATATATTGAACCAAAATATAATTTAAAATGGAAAAAAAAGTACTCAAACTTAAAATTATAAATAACCAAGAAATCATTCTTTATAACAGTCTTTCATTAACAAGCTAATTTTGAAATTAATATTTACATTTCAAAATATGACTGTTCATGACTTTATAATTTTCTGAAGTAATTTACCTTATTCTTTTGCTTCATAATATTTATAAACACATGGAAATTCTTTCAAAGCTGTAAAACACCTTGTCACAAAAGTATTTATTTTTCTTCTTTGATTACAACATAAACGCAAATAACTGTAGCACCATATAAATAAAGCTTGTACAGTTATATCCAATCTTCATAAAAAAAAAAAATGCAATAGCTATTGAGAATAATAATAAAAGTTCAATAAAATAATCCACAATTTATTAAGAAATTTAATTTGTGCTACGAAAATTCATAAAAAAATAATCTTTCTCAATATTTTAATAATTTTTTTTTAAAGTATCATTACTTACCTAAGCACATGCTTCATTTCCTTAAAACTTGGTCTTTTGGATGGTTCATAAGACCAGCATTGAGACATTAAACTGTAAAGTCTAGGTGGACAATTTGGAGGTAAGGGAAGACGTTCTCCATTTTCTATTTTGACAATTACATCATTGTTCCTAACTCCTTGAAATGGTTTTACTCCAAACATCAGGATTTCCCACATACAAACACCTAGAAGTTTATATTTTAATTAAGTCAAGTACAAAAAAAATGTTAAAGCATCTCAACTTTTTTTTGGAGTTTTTCATTAAAAATAGGATACAAAAAAGAATTAATTTAAAAAAAAAGTTAAGACTATAGTGTACTTAACTTGACTGAGTGAACATGAGAAAAAATATATATAATGATGGAATAATAAAATCCCATGAAAATAAAATTTCATATAAAATTATTTCAAAGTATGCAGCAGTAGAACAATTCAACATTCAGGGTGCTAATAGAGTTCTTTTACAACTTAAACTCAAATTTTGTGACATCACAATCTTTACAAAAAGCATTTGCAAGTAACATGCGATTAGTAGGCTCTGAACCCATTAGCATGCAGTAGTCAAGCTCTATGGTTACTAAATCACACATTAAGTGAATAATGAGTATAGTAATTTCATAAATAGAGTGAACAATCAAACATGTTTTCCATAATCCTAGCCCTTTTTCAAGCCAATCCTTCATAATCTTATCCATGTTATTTACAAATTGGCAAAGTTTATCCTTATTTTTTAACTAATTACATAATGCAGACTCAGATAGGTTAAGTTCTTAGGCCATTTCTGCTAATTTTATCCTACCAATGAAAACGACAAGAATGTAATATTGTGCTTAGAATCAATTCTTGAATTCCCTTCTTTACAAATAATAAAGCATAACCTATACTATTATCAGTCCAGTAATAAGTTTATATGTAAAAAAATTTATAATCTAAATAAGAGGTCTCTAACTATGGCCCAGGGGCATCAACAATCAGTTTATTCTGATTACATTGGAAAATTTACAATGTAAATAAATTACACAAACCAATTAAGAAACACAATAACTGACACACATAATAAAAATGAAAATTTTTATTATGATAAACGATTTGAGATTTATCTTAAGAATTTACAAAAAGTGACTTACATTACATGATGGGTATTCAGGGGTATCAGGACTCGAACCCACATTTCAGCAGAAACATTGACAGTTGGGAGTTTGCGACCACTAAGCGACTGCCACTACACACCCTCCACTTAACTTCTCTACTCCCTTCACAAGATGTTAATGCTACACATTTAGCTTGGTTGCAATAGTATGTAACACACACAGCATGTACATTATCTAAACTCTATTTCACCTTAACTTGGCAGCACTGAAAAAGCTACAATGAGCAATTCATAGCAGTTGTCATAGAAACTCAGGTTACACTGGAAAAAGGGGGTGACTACAACCAACAAAATACGCCAATTTTAGCAAAGAAAAAAAAATGTGCACAAAAATTTCATTTGTTTCATTTTAAGTATGTATTTTAATTCTATTAGCTCATTTATTACACCTTTTAATAAAACAAAAATTTCGATCATGTTTATATATCTCCATCCAATTCATTACCAAGCTTATCTCCAAATTAATCAATATTAAAAATCGCTCAGACTATTTATCGCATTTCAAATAGTTATACAAATAAGATAGCTTAAAATACTAAAACCAGCCCTTTTTTTTTTTATAAATATTAGTGACAATGAGAAAAATATATTTGTATTGCAACATTGTTATTTTGCATCATACATGCATTTACAAATCATCAGTACTCAATAGTTCTGAATCGCTATCAGCAGAATCACTGTTCTCAGATATAATTAAATTTTGATTTTCCCACATTTCATTAACAAGTTCATAGATTTCATACACCTATCTCTCTTACTTAGTTACATAATTAATGTAATTAATTTTTCAAGAAGCGCAGCCAGTATTTTCCTTTTCCCGATAAAATATCAGTATCTTCGTTCAATTCTTTCAGAAATTTCTCCAATGTAGGAATCTCTTTTATATGTAAAAAAATATGAATTTTTCGTTGAATGCATGGCAATGTAAAGTCATCATACTTTATCAGCCTTCTGCACTTGCCTACAGCACCAAGTCTTTTTTTTTCCCTGGGAGAACTTAAAGAACATAATGTCTTCTTTTCTTTTTCCTCATGAAAACTGTTCTTTTAGCGACACCAATTAGTTGAGATACCTTTTCAACCATCTAATAGACAAATTTTCAAGGTTTTCTTCTTGAAGTCGAGAAGAAACATTCAATATGTTTCTTCAGGCTCCATTTGAGATTGATTTTCCTCACTTTGATGGTGTACACAGTGTGGTCGGTGAAAATCTTTTCTTCATCCATGCTTAGAATGTCAAACAAAAATGAAGAAAATAGCACAAGAGACAAGAATTGCAAGTATGAACGATAGCAACAACACAAAGTGAATGGCATAGAAGAATAGCAAGCTCGCCAGAAATATTACCTTTAAAATCGGTTTAAAGCCAAACTGGAATCCCATCATATCACTGTTTTGACTACATTCATTCACTTAAACTAAAAAAAAATTAATTCTTGTAACAAATTATTAACTTGAAATATAGCCTTAAAACCACAATTTCTGTCATGCACAACACTTTTTTTACAAACTTTTAAGCATTTTTTCATTTTAAATTCCAAAACAAGATAGGACTATTTTTTAAGCTGATTTGTAAATTTTCTATCTTTCCCAATGCTGCCTAGTTAAAGTGAAATGGAGTATATGTCGGTCATAATGAGATGTTCTTGACACTTGCCAAAAAGTACAAATTGAAACTGCAAACAAAGGAGGATCTATTCTCTTTCTAGATGCCTAGCAAAACATCTTGTCCCAAAACGAAAATTTGTGCATATTTAAAAACTACAGTAGTCGGTGTGATGAGCTAGCTAGGTCTTGCTTAGTGGAGGAATCAGTGTGGGTTGTAGGCTAAAATGTCTGGAGGTCTCTTATAATTACACTTACACTAATAATTTTATTTCAAACTGCTTTAAAAAAAAAACTTACCAAACATCCACACATCGCTAGCCGTAGTGAATCTCCTGAAATTGATGGACTCTGGCGCCATCCATTTTATGGGCAGCTTTCCCTTGGATGCCTTGTAATAAGACTGATCCTCAACCCAACGGGACAGTCCAAAGTCAGCCAACTTCACACAATCTCTGGCAGACACTAAGACATTTCGAGCTGCAATGTCTCTGAAAACACAAATGTAAAAATTTAGTAAAAGCATATAACTAAAAATAGTTCTAATACAACAGAAATATTACAAATTAAACATTTAGAGCATTCTTAAGAAAAGAACAAGGCTTCTGAACAAATTAAATATTTATATTTCTTGAGTAACAATTACATAGACTAATTATTTGAAGGAATCTAACAATTCTTTAAGAATAAAGTAATAATTCTTAAAAAAATCATAATGCTTTAACAAAAAATGCTTAACACAAAAGAGGAATTTATGCATGAGATATCAGTTTTGATTATTTTCATTGAAATAATCTGACTTTACAGGATAACAAATGTAACTGCAGCTTACAAATTATTTAAAGTAGAGCAAAATTCAAATGGAAAGGATAAAAATTGAAGTTACATATGAAACAATATAACTGTTTTTTTTTCTGGTCAGATGAAGATATATGAGCCAGGCTGTTATTGGGAGAATATTCTTATAAACACATCAAAAATTCAAATCTCAGCTTATATAAAATGTTTTTTTAATAATAATAAAATAAAAAAAAATGAGCGAGCGAGCTTCAAAACAAAATGGCATAGTCGAGATTGACACTAATAAAAATTACTAAAAATAAAGTAAACCATACAGGAAAAGATGTTATTACATGCAGTGAAATAGTACTGGAATTGCCAATAGAAACAGATTTACTCATATTATTATTCTTTATTAATTAAAAATATAATAATAAAATAGCAAATTAATAAAATGTTCACATATCAGTTGGAAAAATCAATGATTTAACTAATCTATGCATTGAAAAAATATTTCTTTTACTAAATAGTTTTTTAAAAAAACACTGATGGTTTTCTTTTTTGTAGCTTCAACAGCTTTTAATATTTTTGTCAACATTTTATTAAAATGCAGATTCCTATGCTGCAGAAATTGTATAGTATATTAAGGAATTCAATAAATATTAATGGCTTCTATTTTACTATTTCTAAGTTATATTTACCTATTCATCTTAAGATATATGTAATTTTGCCAAATTTCATTAACTTTTTGAGATACCATCACATTTTTTATTCAATAAAAAATTCATTTAAGATCTTATTTAATTGAATTAATTTTGTATAAAGACACAAAATCGTAAATTGATAAAATAATTTTAAATGAATACAATATATTCCACTAATGAAAAATATTCACCTGTGAACAAATTTGCGGCATTCCAAATATGATAAGGCAGTACTAAGTTGGTAAGCATATAGAATTAAGGTAGCTAAATCTAACTTGGATTGGTTATTTTGCAAATATGCTCGCATCTGAAAAAATGAATAAATGTGTTTCAATCAAAATATAAAGAGACAACAATTAAAAAAAAATATATTGATGAGAATGAAAGTTCCTCACTTCTCCATGTTTGGCAAGTTCCATTACAATCCAGATAGGAGATTCAGAACAGATACCGATGAGTCTGGTTATATGGGGGTGATCAAACTGTTGCATGATATCTAACAAATGAGCACAAGAACACAATCAAATTTATGATATCACATTCCCAAACATTCACCTCTGCATGTTTTTTTTAATAGGATACAGAACTGAATCAGATTATAATAACCAAATTTAATTTAAAAACATGATAAATATCGCACCTCAAGTAAGCTATGAGTATTACATATTTTCCTTCATTAATTATTTATATTTGAAATAAATTGCTTCTAATTCATTCTAACATTTTATACCTAATTTGGAGTGTATTTTAAAAAAATATCCAACCATATTCTCTTACTTCAATTTGATATAAGTTCATTACTATATTAATCTATGATAAATATATTATTGATAAACAAAATACTTTTTTCATTTGTACTGAGTATGTCCTTATATTTAGTTTGTTGTAGATAAAAAAAACTCATTTGTCCGTCTTAATTACCTATTAAAAAAAAAAGTCGGATTGAATTTTAAAAGATTTAAATGTTAGAAAATGCTTTAAAGTTATACTAAATATTTGCTGAGATAAGTGTCTCATTAAACATTTTTAAGAGGCCTACATTTTCATTGTTAATGAAAGCATTTACACCAGGAATTTCTTACATCCACAATGCAAATTTGCATTCTAAATCTTAAATTTCCATGCACTTAGAAAAATAATTTATTATCATTTATTTTTAAATTTTGATTGAGAATGCTCTACAAACATTAAAAAAAAAAAAAAAAAAAAAATGCAATACCGAGAAATTTTTTAAAATACATTCTAAAGCTCTTTTAAATAAATGAATACTTCAAATATCTTCATTGATTAGAGAGTTCTGTTGAAATTTAATACTCAAGAACCAGATATGGCTATGCTGCACCAAAGAAAGTGTAATTCTGATCTAGGTGTTTGAAAAATAAAAAAAGAAAAATGGTTGACAAGAAAGAGGATCGAAAATGGAGAAGGAACATTAGGGTATCCTGGAGGTGCATCACTCATATTTACCAATAACAATAAACCCCATGGGGTGAAAAAGATCACTAGGGTACTCATACCTACCTAAAGAAGGTAAGTCCTTGAGGGTATCTGCATTGGTTTAATCACAAGCAATATCAAAAAGAAGCACAAACTTTTAAAATTAATTATTATTAATCATTTTTTAAAAAATTTGTAATATTTTTTTTTTCTAATTTATAAATTAGAGAAGTTTTAAAGTTGTTTGATCATTTATTTATTTGATGGAAAAATACTTTCTGCTGCACATTTGGTCAATGTCTGAATTATAATACATGATACAGAACAACACACACACGCACGCACACAAATAAGCATGCAACATAGCTGATCAACATTTTGGTTTTCCAATTGTGATCTAATTTTTAAACAAAATAATCCTACAGTAGAAAAATCTCTTTCAGATTCTACATCTATTGGCTTAATGATCACTAAAAAAATCATACAAAACTTGAATACATATCTTGATCTCATATTTTCCTGTGTTAAAAATACATAGGAAAGAAAACTTATTTTAAAAAGATTTTAATTAATTTTTTTCTATACCAAAAGTGAATTATCCAGTTGTGTTTCCAATTTTTTAGTTTCTTTTTCATGGATTACATTATTACAAATGTCAAAGGAGTTTGGGGTATGCTGAATTTTCATAATCAACATTTACTCTATCAGTATCAATCTGGTAAAACACAGTAAAAGTGTATCATTTTAATGTAGATATATGCATTTAAATAATTATTTTATGTAATTTTCAATTGTTTTACTTATTTAATTACAAATTCCATGATCCTGAGCTTTCTTCTTAGCAAAATCAGTATCAAAAAGAAGTTGTAAAATAACTGAATAAGCAGTTTGTCACCTTTTTTTTAAATATAAAACATTAAAGTCTCTTTAAGTTCATTACTCCCAGAAAATAAATACAAAAAAAGTGTATTATAATTGTTTTACAAAATTTAATGATAAACCAGTTAACCAGTATTGCAATCTCTAGTTGGAGCGAGCATTATGAAATAGTTAAACCAATGAAAGAAAAAATTGACCAGTTTGTGGAAGTAGTTGAATCCTTACATAATTCTAATGAAAATTTTAAAACAAGATTATCTATCAAAAATTCCTTGAATGCTGAAGGTAATTATATATTTCTGAGATATTTATACTTTAGAAAATAGGTACCTGCAGATATGAATATCAAACAATACCTGCATGCAAAAGTGTTAATACTTAACAAAACAATATTAAAATTAGCAATGTTGCAACATTTTCTGGATGAGGAATGCTCTCATCTGTAAAAGCAGTAATTGAATTAATGTTTTTGAAGTTGGAATGTTACATATTATTAGTTATTAGAAGAAAAAGACAAAAGAATGGCTGGAATAAAGTCAAATGATGTATCCTCAAATCTTCAAGATGTTAAGAAATTAATGCCTGAAAGCATAGGTAGAATTTATTGAAAGCCCAGTTCAAGAATAAAATTATAAACATTAAATAAGATCCAAATTCAAATTATTTAGATGATTGTTTAACTTCTCTGAAAAACAGAGAAAATTCTCTGGCACTTAGCACCTATTTATGGAGTGAGCGGACATGTGCTGAGGCCGCCACTTCCCCGGATGTATCTCCATTCCTCTTGTGTGAAGATAAAATAAATTCATTACACCTTGATTAAAAAAATTCCATTTGGTGCCACGACTTAAACACAAAATGTTTTAAGTTCAATATATCAAAAGCACCAAAGAAAAGTATTACACAAACATATAAGAAAAATTTTAATTTCTAATTAACCTTATTTTAAAAGAAAATTACATTATTATGATTTTGAAAGAAAAAAATTAAAGGAATACCATGAGGTAGATCAGCAAGTATTAGTCTAGCCAATATATACTTATATTTTTATGAAGAAAATTTTATAGATCATAAATTTACTTTCAGATCTAATAATTTTTCTAAATTTAAACCAGATTTTTAACCTGATATATCATTTTACCCATCTCATTTAAATTTGATACAATTTTTTTTTCTTACGACAGATTAGTTAGACATTAACTTAAAAGTTGTAGAACATAGAGTATGCAGAATAAATTTTTCAAAAGGGATGGCTATATTTTATCAGTTTCATAAGAATACCATTCTTTGCTAGCAACTTAAGCTTGAATATTTGAAGAAATGTTTCACATAATTATATCCTACATAATATAAATTAGTTAACATGCCCTCTAATTTTCAAACTAATATAAATAAATTCTTTCATATTTGTGTTCAAGCTGAAAACTCAATACATTTTATAAAAACCAATTTAAGATATAAAAACTATAAAATAGAATATTTTTACAAATCATAAAATAGAATAATTTTTGCTTTAATTTTTTTTTTATTAACTTTCTTTTATTGATGCTTATCATTGATTTTTATTTAAATTTTTTGTTCTAAGTTTTAAAAGAAATCTTTGTTAAAATTTTTTTCTAACTTTATAATTTATAATAGATGTATGTTTCTTTAATTTTAAATTTGGAACTAAGATGGCAGTACTAGCTTTAAGATTAATGCAGTTGTTTGTTTGGCAAATATTTAGTTATGCAAGAAAATGGATCATTCAAAATTTATTAAAATTATTTAATATTAAATTTAGGTTTCGATTCTCTCTTTATCATATATTGCATTATTTATTTGCATTTTTGTTTCCATACAAACACACACACATATATGTATAATTACTGCCAAAGAATATCACAATTTTCTTGGCAATGACATGTTATTCTATGAAAAAATTTGCAGAATAACATCCCATAAATATTTCTCTAAGTATAATCTAAAAATTGCTACAGCTTATAAATTATAATAAATATAAAAAGAGAATACTAATATTATTTTTTATAAATCTAAATAATATTCCTCTTATAATTAACACACACATTAAAAAAATAAGCATTACTTTAAAATTGAAACAATAATTAAAAAAAAAAAAAAAAAAAAAAAAGCAACTTACAGGCTTCCTCTAAAAATTTTTCACCAACAGATTCTTCACTCTCAACTTTACAAGTTTTAATAGCAATAGGAACACTCATTGAATCCTAAAAAGAATTGAATCCAATAAAAATTGCTTTAAGTACTACAAAATGTATAGAAATAACCATTTTTTTCAAATGATAAAATATTATAATTAGCTCACTTTTGATTTGTATGTGCCTTTGTGAACATCTCCAAATTGTCCTTCACCAATTATTTCTTCCAAAATTATATCTGAGCGATTAAGTTCATAGTCACGAGCTATTAATAAAAATTTTGGATCAAATTTTTAAAAATTGTGAATTTCAATTCATATCTATCTAATAAATGTATAACTAAAAATAATCTTTTTAAAAGGCTTTTACTTACCAACAGGAGTAGAATAATCTCCTTCATCATCAATTAAATCACTCGAATCTCCTATGAGAAAAGAATTCATTTATATGCAAGCATAAATGACCATAAAAGGACACACACACATATATATACATTAATAAGAAAATAAGCCTTTTAAAACTATCTTCATTATTGATATGATGATCTATCATTATCAGAGAAAAATATATTAATTTTTTTCATACTAAATATTATAAACAACAATTGCAATGGAAGGATCTATTATACATACCTCTGAAAACAATTTCTTTTTTTCCTGCATTATCATCAGGAACATCATTCAGAGGTGAGCTAAATTTAATCATATATTGATTAGGATAAGAGGAATGAAACAGTATAATGGAAAAAATAAATTTAACTTTAAAATTTTGTAAACTGCATTTTTTTATTTTAAAAAATTGAAATTACATAAAATCACAAATTTTAAAGCAACTTTAATTCTAAAAATACTCATTCAAAAAAATTCTTACTTTAAACTTGCACAACGATCATCTAAAAAACAAAAAGAAATTATTGATAAACATACAAATATAATTTTTAAATATACTACATTTTAAAAAAAAAAAACTAAATTGCACATAAAAATTTTTGAACATACTTCTTTTATTCCAAAATGATGTTTGTGTTTTATGAACTAATCTGCAGTAACCATCAATTAGATCTGCCATACTTTCAGCTACTGCAAGTGTTGGACATGATATACTAAGCATCTAGAAATAAAATTAATCAAGAAATTACAGTTGAAAAATGTACGTTTAGAAAATATAAAAATTTCAGTAAGATAAAAGTAGTGATTCCATTTAATTATGTATTCCTTTATTATGATTTATTTCTTCATAAACATATATTATAACTGAATATATTATCTTTATATAGATGCTAATATATTGTAATCATACAACTAGAAATTTTTTTATGATAGGTGTAATTAGTTAATTAACAGATTAATTAATGTTAAAAATAAAAAGTAATAAGTTTACTTACCACAAAAATCAAATGAAAATATTTAATATAGTTTATTTTGATACTCAAAGACTAAATAATTAATACCTAGAGCATTACATTTTCAATAGAGTATTACTCTTATAAATAATGAATTTTGTAGAAATTATTTTTAATATAATTTTTTAGCATTAATTATATTTATTATTCATGTTTTGAATACAAATTTCTTGATAATGTCTGCAAGTTAAACAAAAAATGTAATGGGAAAGTTTTTTCTTTGAAATATTGTGCTGTATTTTTACTACATTTCAATTTCTAAATTCCATGCAAAAAAATGTAAAACATACACAACAGAAACAAAAGTTATTCAGTTTTTTTATAACATTAAATAGATATGTTATTTAAAAAATTATGATAAGTAATAGGGTAAATGAAATGTTATTAATTCCAAAATAAAAAAAATATTTGAAACATTTAATGAAAATTGACATATGAATTTTGAAGCTATTTTGTTTTTGTGTTTCATAATATCTTTATAACTAGGTAAATTGTTGACCCTATCAAAATAGCAACTATAAAATATTTTTAGTACTTTTGAAAGAGTATTAAAATCACTTACTTCTGAAGCCCCAGATATTCTCAGTTGAAGAATAGCCTTACAACCTGATTCATACTCAGATTGAACAGTATGTAATGACTGAACTTGCTGAAAGCTTGCCATGTGTGTTGGCTAGAAAGAAGTACAAGCATATTACATAGTACAAGCATATCTTTTCAAAACAATGCACAATTTATTCTTGTAATAAAATAAAAATATACCTGAGTAGCCCTATCCGTTAGGTAACTGATTCCAAGATCTGGACCAATGACTAACTCGATTGGGACACTCCATCCACCCTTCATATGAAAATAACATGATTTAGGAAAGATTGAATAATAATTATACATATATATATATACAATAATAATAATAATAATAAAAAAAAACACCAAAAACACATAAAAGACTTATTGACTTAAAAGCTATATTTGCTTGTAGGTAAGGTAGTTTGGAAGGCACTACAGCTCATAAAAATGAAGAGTTAGATTTTTTAAAGTACTTCTTGAACAAGATATTAAGAAAATACAGTTGCAGTAGCAACTACCAAAAGAAGTACTATAAATCAAAGGATTGCATGGTTATAAAGATTTTCAGAAGAGTAGAAACTATTACTACCGGGAAATAATTAGCACAAATTTGCTACTATTTTCAAAGTAGGTAATTAAAAGCTTCCTCTGCTAAAAGAATATACTTCTGTCTGTGGATTCCAGAATCCAATTCTAACCTCTTTATCTATTGTTCTGAACTTGCTATAATAGAAAATTAAATAATGATCCTCTTAAAAATACTTATAAATTAAAGTTTTTAGCATTTACAAAAAATTCTGGCAATTAACATAATAAACAAAAGAATAAGCAAGCAACTGTTTTGCCACAGAGAATTCATTTAATTCAGTTTTAAAAACAGAAAAAAGCTATTTTACAAATGTTCATAATTAATTTATACTTTAGCAAAATAAAATTTTTGAATGTTCTGTGAAGAGTTACATTAACTAGTTAATTGACAGAAATTAAGTAATTATTTAACAATATTGTATAAAATTGCTTAAAGGTCATTACAACTAGAGCCAAGAGAACTTACTCCAAGAGCACATTTGAATATCTCTCTATCATACAACAGCACAGGGTGGACTAGACGAAGGAATTTAAACATACAATCAACTTCACTCAAAGACACAAATTTCTTCATGTGAGATTGCATCAGTTTTCGCAGGGCCTTGGGCTAAAAATTAAACAATTATATTAAATAATAAAATTTTCATTTATAAATTTTTACAAAGAAAAAATTCTTTACTTTTGATTAAAAGCATCAAATAAAACATTTGTTTTAAAGTAGTACTAAAGTTTTAAAGCAAACATAGAGAATTAATGAAATATACATATAAGCTAAAAAACACAATTAGAATAAAACATAAATGATCCAAGATTAAAAAATATTCCAAAGCATCTAAAATTTATGTTTTAATGGATTAAGTAGGGGGAAAAAATCGAAATAAATGTTAATTGTAGATGTCATCCTAACCACACAAAAAGTTGAGGTTAAAAAGAAAATTCTGGATTAATTTTTTAAACTAATAGCATACTACTAACACTTTTATACACTTAAAAATGGGGGGGGGGAGATTATAAATTTTTGAAAATATTGAATAATAAGTACACTTTTTGTTGCTGAAATGACTGATGGAATATCTATTTGTATTGTAAACTAATAGCGCTGAGCTGTTTATTGAACCCGGAAACATTTAAACCTGTTAAATACATGCAATAATTATGTAATTATTAATAATTACAGATTTATAGTTCTTAAATTTTTATTGCATATGAATATTAAATGATATTGCTTTATCACACAAAATAGAAGAAATTATTTCAAAAATTAGGAAATGCTAAACTATATAGTACGGGAAATAGTAGTAGAAGCAGAAAATAATTACTTTTCAATATTAATTATCTCATGCCATACTCAATAAAATTAAATTAAATGAAAAAAAAAAAAAAAAACTTCTCAGTATTTAGGAAAATTTCTTCAGAAAATAAAACACATTTATGCACACCTTATGAGCAGTAATCACAGCAGCGGGCAAAAATTTATGCAACCCAACATCTCTTTCTAGATACTCAAAATTTGATTTCTTATCAAGTGCTATGTGAGAAAGATCCTTAAAAAATCTCCTATAAAAAAAAATTCAATCAGATTAAAGTATGAAAGTATAAAACTACATTTACAACAAATAATGCTTAATATACGAAAATGTGATTTATTTCAATAAGAATTTTTTTTTTTTTTTTATCTACAGTAAAAATGTTAACTTCAGATGAAATTATAATTAGAACAGATATATAGACTTACATATATTAAGAAAGATAAAAATGTCTTAAGAGCATTTAGTTGCAAACCAGAAAATTGATACAAAATAAAGAAAACAAACAAATAATAATTCATAAAAATACTAAAATGCAATTTTATAAAAATGATAATTCCGAAAGTTTATAATGCATAAAATGTTTGTTTTTTTCAAGGGAGAATGAATTTCTACAAGAAAAGAAGACCAGAAATAAATACTCATAAAAATCCAATATATAAAAGAACAACAAATTTAAATTAAAACCATGAAGAAAACAATAAATCATAACAGAAAGTAAGTTACTTTCATCATTACCTAATTTCTATACAACATAGCTGCAAGGCTAATTCTTGATCCACATTACATTTCAGTTTTAGATAATCATTTTTTACCTAAAAATGAATATTAAAAATAAAAGTGTTGCATTCAAGAATTAAATTATAAGATTTTTGTGTAACTTAATAAATAGTACTTTCCTCTTTTGAAATGAAATGTTACGATTACTTATTTAAAAGAAATGCTACTAATTATGTTTCCTTTCTCAAAAGTTTAATTATTTATAAAAAACATGGAAGAAATAAAAGACATATAATTTCATGATGAATTTTAATAACATTTTAGAGTAAAGTAAAACCGACTTTAACTGTTGCATATTATACACAGAATGCCTAAAAGTAAAATAAACAAATAGGAAAACTTACATAAAATAATGAACTTCCGTGAATTTCAGCAGTTCAAAACATATAAAAAGCATTGCTTAAATAATTCTTACCTGTTCATAAAAATAATGAAATGTGATTTTATCTTTTTCATACAGTTCTCTCAAATCACTTGGCAAGTAGCGTACCCTCAACTCATACCTAAGGAAAAATAATAAAATTTATTTATGTTTTATAAATGAAGGACATTCATTTAATGAACACAACATAAATTATTTGGGAAATTCTAAACCTTATGCGGTTTTTTTATAAAATCATTAGATTTTAATAATTAATTTTTGAGGCTTGGAATAACTAATTTTAAGATGTTGGTACATTATAGAACTTTCATATTTATAAATCAATGCACAAAATTACAAGAAGCTAAACAAGCCCAGAACAGTGGTTTTTTTTTTTTTCTTTCTCCCCTTTTCTTGTCTGGATCTTTTTCTCAGACTAGTTCTACCCCCCCTCCCAGATGTAAATATTCATGTTATTATTTCAAAATAACCACAATATATTCGTTTTTCTTAATATTTTTTAAGACATAGTAATATAACAGATATTATGTTTGTTGAATATTTCAAATACAATATGTAACAATATATTATTGAATTCTATAATTAAATGTGAAGTAAACAATTTTTAAAACTCCACATTTCATACTAAAATCCCCTCCCCCACTTAGACATCACAGAATAGCACATTATGTAGGAACTAATATATTTTTTTCAGACATGATACTATACAATGAAATCGTGATCATATATAGACCATTTTAAAATTCAGACTTTTTAATTTTGTACACATGATTTTTTGTTTACTTAAAATGGCACAGTAAAAAACAATTCATTAAATACATCTCCAAAGTTTACTGCAATACCTTCCATACTCCAATAATAATTAAATCTTAATATTCATATCAGACATTAATTTCTAAAAATAGAGAATCTGGATGGTTCAATTAAATAGATCTACAATTTCTGATACATTAGAAAATATAGTTATGATTTATTAAATAAATTTCAGCTGATTTCCTAAACATATTATTCTTTAAATATTAATATGTTGCTGAGAGAAGTTTCAATGCCAGATTCTACAACAGAGATTATCTCACTCATTCCATTTGGGATCCAGACCAGATTTAAAAAATAAGGCTGTATAAAAATTTTATGTTTTAAGATCAGCTTACACACAAAAGCAAAGAATAACAAACAGGGAAAATCAATAATTTACAAGAGAAAATTATTTATTAATAACCCAGAATTAAAATCTTTTTTTTTTTTTTTTTTACTATAAAATCTTCATTTATTTCCTTAGAGAAAAATAAATTTCTTCTTGACAACCTATTTGATTTCCAAGTTACAATCCATTCCAGTAAATGGATAACTGAACCCAATATATTATATATACATATCTAGAATTTTGACAAAAGAATATTTCTTATAATAAGTGCAAGTACTACATGGGGTAGTTTGTTACCTCAAAATACACAATATTTAAAACATTAATTTTGCATAATTTGGTATCAAATAATGTGAATTATCAATGTATTGTTAAGTTAAACAGGATGTATACATATACACATACATATTACGATTCAGTCTTACCTCCATTCATCAATAGATAATAATGCCTGGTATTTTTTGACAACTTGAAGAACAATACTCTCTCCGTGAATCCAATAAACATCATCAGATAATGTATGAGCCAAACGAATTCCATAGAGACTCTCAAATACCCGTGTTCCACAAGCTATTTGACTACTGACAGCTTGTACAACAGTCTGAACAGGGAAAAATTAATAAAATACTTCAAAATAAAATTTTCAAAACATAAATAAATCTAAAGATAAGATTTTATACCTTTTGCTTTTTTATTGACATCTTTACTACATGAAATGTTATTTAATCAAAATTATATTAAATTGTTCAATAAAATTATAATTCCCTGAGGAACTCTTTTATCATGAAAAAAGTTTTTTTTTTACTTTTATGCTGAAAAAGTTTTTTCCCAATTAATAAACCTATAACTGGATTTGTTTATTTTGTGCTAAAATCACACAAAGCTTTATATGTATCTATTAAAATTAACATAAAGTCATATGTTTAATTTGTTAATAATTTTAAAAAGAGTACAATGAAAAAGTTTTTAGAAGCAAACTATAATTTGAAAAACATTTCATCAGAAAAAAAAAAAAAAAACTAACAAGAGAGTTTTTAATTTTTGGATGATAAATAAATCACGATCATTTGTTTCAAGTTGTTTAGCAGAACTGACTGGCATTTCAATTGACATTTAATATATTGTGTTATGTAACATTATCTAAAATAGCAAATTAATTCCATTCATGTAAAAAATGACCATTAAAAAAAAAAAAAAAAAATAAAAAAAAATAAACACGATATATTTATATTTTTTTTATTAAATTTAATATATACAGGGTATGACAAGAAATTCACACCATGTCTTCAAACTAA
>BMAW01117927.1:73219-106670 GCA_019974015.1 Nephila pilipes | reverse complement strand
GAAAAAGTTTTTAGAAGCAAACTATAATTTGAAAAACATTTCATCAGTAATAAAAAAAAAAAAAAAAACTAACAAGAGAGTTTTTAATTTTTGGATGATAAATAAATCACGATCATTTGTTTCAAGTTGTTTAGCAGAACTGACTGGCATTTCAATTGACATTTAATATATTGTGTTATGTAACATTATCTAAAATAGCAAATTAATTCCATTCATGTAAAAAATGACCATGAAAAAAAAAAAAACTATATGAACATAAATACTCTCGATATATTTATATTTTTTGCATTCAATTTTACATCTACAGGGTATGACAAGAAATTCACACCATGTCTTCAAACTAAAAATTCCAAAAAATAAATTACTTCTCTAATTAACTAATTTTGTAGATTAAATTTATTTTGTTTCCTCGCAAGACAAAGTTACATTTTTAATGACTGCCTAAGAAATAAAAAGTATCCAAATCAGAATCTTAGTGATTTTTTTGTTTGTTTTGTTTACCAACTCTAAAATGTATAAAAATGAGACAGTACATGTGTCTGAAAATCGTAGTTCAATTCAATAAAAAAGCATAGTCAAATTCATATACTGTTAGAATAATTCTATCAGAGAATAAGCACAAGTTAAAAAAAAAAAAGCTTTTAACATTATTTTGATAAAATATGTAAGTAACAACACATAAGCAAAATTTCACATTGCATAATTTTAATAATTTTTTATAAAAACAAACTGATAAATATATAAAAGTAGTTCGCTAATTTTATAAGTAAATCTAGAAAAATTACCTTCACAAGTGTATCAACAGCAAATTTAACAATAACACAGCTTCCAGAATTTAAATATACTTTAAGAATAGCTGTTTCTAAAGCTTCTGTAGTTGGACTGCTCAATTTTGCTGGAGGAGGTGATCGTGCTCTTTCTTCAGTTTGCCCTTCCATCCTGCATGGAATATTAACAAGCTATTACATATGATAAGAAAGAGCCACTAATCACATATATAAAATTAGTAAGTTTATATAAACACATACATAAAATTAGCAGTTTGAGATTTAATTACAAATGATTTTGGTAATAAACATAATTTGGAAAAATCTAAATTTGTAATCAAAGAAATCATTGCTAGGATTGCTTGTTTCTCAATATATGTTAACAGTAATACCATACAATAAGTTATTTATGATGGATCTTGTAACCTCAAATCTAATGAAGTTTATATTTGAAGAATTGCACATTTTTCTACTTTAAACATCACACCAGAACTTTAATGCCCAGTTGTGTTTAACAAATGCCAGCCTAAATTAAAGTCTTCATTGATAATGAATATTTAATTCTCAATTTATGAGTCTTCAGCATAACTGTTGTCACTGCTTTGGGTGTACTTCTGTCACTCCTTTGGTAGAGGTTGGTCAACCTTGGTGACAAAAGCGAGATTCGAGCTTCCTATCTTCAGGTCCAGACAAACCTTGCAAGTGGTGCACCTGTTGCTAGCTCTTAACACAACTGAACCAGAAAAGGTTCAGTTGTGTTCTCTGTCAAACCAATTAGGTGCTTTTACTTTTGTAACTGATAGTTGTGACTAGAGAGAGGCAGAGATTGGTGGACCTTGGGTGACAGAGACAGATTTGAACAGGACACTTGGTGGTCAGCAGACAACTTTGTCCAAGATGTCTTTAACAACCAAGCAAGAATAAAATTCCCTATCTGGCCAGTTATTGGGACTTTTCACATGGTTGAGGCAACATCTTTATGAAGAACCAGTGTTAACAAAGTAAATTAACGAAGTAAGAATTGTAACCAAATAAATTAATAAAGTTAGACTCATACTGTAAAAACCATAGTAAAAAACAAACAAAATAAATGCATTTTTTTTATCAGCATGCTATTGGGTATCGATTTTACCATGAATACAAATTCAGAAATACTAAATCCCCTTCTAAACACATATGCAGTGGGTAGATTCAAAAAATCGAAAAAAGAGGCATAAAATCCAAAAGGGATGGAGACACAATTGTTTTTTTTTTTCCTTTAAAAAGTTCTTAAGACTTAAATGTGTTAGTGAGTTTATTATTATTAATGATTAATAATAATGATCCAATTAATTGTCCTTTTTCTAAAAATAAACTAAATATTAATTAGGAATTCAATTCAAATACAAAAACTCACAGCACAACAGGTAGCTATGTCCAGTATTTGAAAACAACAAACAACTTTGAATTAAGACAGCAAAATAAATGATTTTGAAACATGGTTGAGACTTCCTATTCCAGTGTATTATTTTGTTTGGATGAAAAATTATGATGGGAGCATTCCCTGGATCCACACTACTGCATTAATGTGCATACACATACAAATATATATATATATGCATATGTTTAAAATTTCTGAATCACACAATATTTAAATTTTTTAAAAATCATATTGAAAAATGCTACTAAGCTTTATCTGTAAGCATATAGATATTTTCATAATTAATAGTTAATTCAATTAGGTTCTCCCACCCTGATATGTATAGGTTATCCTTCAATCCCTGCCACTTTCTTTCATCAATAAATCTGCAGTAGAATGCTTTTAAATTCAAAATTTTAATATTCCCACACACATCTTCACAGACTTCCTCAACTTTAATTTATCGGCATGCAACTCTTTTTTTTATGCTCAAAATTCTTTAAATTCATAGATACTTCCTTGAATTTTTTTCAATAAAAAATTACAGCAAAACAAATTCCTGTCCACATCAATGGTGATGAATAGATTTTTTACAGTCGTGTACAGTAGGGGAGAAAAAAATAAACATGAAACCTTGAGAAATTTTGTTTTCTTTCACAATATATAGCTATCAGTCATAACATATAGTTATTTGGTATTTTTCCATTTTGCTGGTGCAAGTCTCGCCAAGCAGGCTTTATAGGCAACAACATACAGTATACACATATTTTGTTTGGCATCAGTTGTATCTTTTTTGGCGACTTTATCACTTATGTCAGCAAAATGGAAGAGTACCAGTTATTCTATTAGGGATTAAAAGAATCGACAGACCTACTAGAGAATGACAGTAAATTTGAGTAACGTGATTAATTTATGAAAAAAGCTGGAGGAAAATTCACAGAATATTATTGATAGAAGCTGAACCTTATATATATATACATAAATAAGTAATAACCAAAATCCTACCATTAAAATTTAAAAGAAATATTCTGAAAAATATAAAAAAATTATTATAAAAACATTAATATGTAGAAAATAAGATTACAAGATACGTTATAAATCTGATGTTCACACAAAAATATTAAAAGATAACAAATTATTTTAACGTGTAATTTTTATAGAGTTCATCCAATAAAAGTTTTTGGGATTTCTGTATCAGCTATTAATATCTCAAGTAGAGCACCATTTTGTTTATTTGTTAACCATTAAATACAAAATGACTTAAATTTTTTAATTGTTCATAAACAAGAATTATAATTTCTTTAGTAAGACTTTGTTATTAAAATGAACATTTTTTCCCCCTTTAAATTTAACTTCTGAACAAAATAACTTATTTTCAGAAAACAAAATGATCTTTTTCGAGTCGAGAGGGATAATCTTGGTTTCAGATACTTTAAATTGTTTTGGTTAATTTGCAATTGTAATAGCTTAAATATTTCAGATATATAAAGAACAAAAAATTAAAAAGAACCAAAATAATCTTTAAAAAAAATATAAAGTGCGTGAAAACAATAATTTAAAAATGTAAGATGTAAGCAATTTTAGCTATATTTAAATGAGCTAAAAAAATTTAAATTTCGACCACTCTTTTTGCCACGGTAGCTAATTGATATCATATCTGACACAGATGCATATACAAATGCATTAATTTATTTACTTAGTTATAAATTTACAAAGTTGCTTGTAAAATCGAAACGAAGCAATTATTTATAAAATAATTTCTTTTTGAGTTTCAATATAATTAATAAATGAAAATGTTATTTTTTCATAAAATCAACAGAAATAATATAAAAGTTATACAACCAAAACTAAAAATTTCCGTAAATAAAAATTTTACTGAAAAGAAAAAGAGGCTGGGTTTAAAAAAATACGAGGTTTCTTAGGTCCTTTAAATTATTCATGAAAAACAAAACAAAAAAAGAGAATATAATAGTAAATAAAAACCCATAAATAACTATTCGATAATTTCGCATTAATGAATTTTGTATTTCATAACATGAACAAAACAAATTGTCAAAGTATTGATCCTTAATTCTAATGATGGATTTCATTAACGATTAGTGGAATCAATATTAAATAACTACAAATCATGGAAAAGTGAGCATGTACCTGACACATTCTTGGTAGGTCTAAATTTTATTATTTACATCAAAACATTTAATCCATTAAAGCATCCGCAAAATGAATTAATGGCAAAGAGGTTCAAGAGCACTTCACTTCCAAGGGAGACCATTTTTGATTTTCACTGTTATTATTTTTGTTTTTTGTTTACGGCGTTAAGTAGGATATCCTCACACAGCTCATAAATTGTAGGGGAAAAATTTGTTTTTTTTTTTCTCTACAGATTTGATATCTCTGCAAAAATTCATTTACCAAAGATCTGAAACAGAAATGAAAAACTAATACTCGTAAACAAAAGTATCCCCTTTTTAAAAAGATTTTTAAAAAATTTTGACAGTTAAGGGGGAAAAAAAAAGGACATTTGTATAGCAAATTTAATAAATGAATTAGTCAAAAATTATTGAAATGTGTATAAGAAATATTTAAAAAAAAAAAAAAAAACTGAACTCATATTTCTCTAAATTTGATAATTCTAAATATGAACCTAAATAACTCTAAAAGTAACTGGCCATCTGTTTGAAACAATGCTCGTGGACTCATATTTTCAGATTCATATGAGAAAAACTTAAATTTAAGCATCCTGAACATTCACATCCGCAGTAATTTATCAATTCAAAGCTTTCTGATATTACAGAATAAATATTTGTATTTTATACTGAATACTTTCTTTCTAAATTAATCGTAAGGTTTTGGAAAGGGTAAAAGTATCCTTAATACCTTTGGCGAGAGAAAAAAAAATTATCCTGATCTGATCCTTCAGTTATCTATCAGTCTAATCTTCGAGAATGATTTTTAAATTTAAAGATTCTCAAAAAAGGCTTATAGAATTCAAACTTAATAATCTATTTCCCTCCTGGATAAATGATAATGCAATAAGACAAGAATGTATTGTACTTCTGTTTTCGATTCGCAGTAATTCGTCAGTCAAATTAAGTATCATCACAAGAAATATGACCAGAGAAAGTATTTCACAGTTGGAAAATGGTCTATAAATCAAAAAATTAATCAATTAATATGTCAGTACATTTAAAGTAGTATGACCAAGTAATATAATTCTAACTTGAAAACATCAAAGCTGTACTCGATAACACACAAATCTTCAGTGTGAATTTCTTTGGATGAATTTGTTACCTCGCGTCTTCTGGGACTAATGATCGGGACAGAAAACTAAGTAACACAAAATACAATTATTTACCTTAGTGATATGGCTAGGTTTTGCGTATTGCACCAGATATCCCATTCAGAAGAGGGACATCATAATGTTTACATGCTATTGTATATGCTTTAAGATAATCATAAACAAAAACATTTTTCAGAAATCCCATATATGTTTGGTAATAATATGTATAGTTGTAATAAGAAAAGACATCTTAATAACATTCATGATTTTCATAGTAGCTGAACAAAATTAGTTTCAACTAGCTACAAGGGGATTGAATTATAAAGTTGATTAATTAATTACTTAACATACATATTAAACTTCAAAAAAGACAATCTCGCAACAGATTTCGATTTATTAGCAGGGCTAGACAGAAAAGGATCTAAATATCTTAAGTTCTAAATTTCAAACGAATCTGATCATTAGTCCCAGAAATATTCGAAAAATTTAGTAAGGAAGCATAGAATAAATTACTTAATGTCAAAGATTCATAGTTTCCAATTCTGAACCACTGCGTGATAAATGGATCGATAATTAAAAACTACGAATAATTTAAGGCTTCATGGAGGAAAATTTCTTTCTATCTTTCTTTTTTGCTCCATATCGCATAAAGCCCTGCAATAAGGCTTTGAGACTTCCAATCCTAACTTCAAAATTAAAGATTTCTTGAATAACTAAAGGGAATTGCATACAATTTTGAATTCAGAGATTTCCTGTTATAAGGAATTCAAATATTCTAAAATTTTGGTACGTTACAATTCAAATTTTTTTCGAAAGTCTATTGAATAATTTCTTAAAAGTACGTACTATCGAAATTTTATTGGTGAATAATACTAAAACCGTGACACGCTGAAGGAAAATTACAATTTCAAACCTACTGTAAGAAAGAAAGAAACAAAAAAGATAAAAAAGAGAGATTCTTACAGGGTTTATAGTTATCTTTATTTGAAACTAACTCAATTACTCGTTCGTTCTGTGAAAAATACACAGAAATTGATTTCAAAATATAATGTAACTTTTTTTTTTTATCTTATATCCATAAAAAGATTTAGTATAATTCAAAATGTTCTCCTTTGTCTCTTAATAATCTATTTTCTTTTTACAGTTAGGTTATGAGCTCCCATTTCGGGGACGATAAAACTGAATTTATTATTCACTTTCAAATAAGAAATTCAGCCTTTTAGATTTCATCAGTCTCATAGACTTTGCAACAATAGAAGTAAATTGTACTTCCTCCTCGAATGTTTTCAAAACTTTTCTTGTTAAAAGTAGTGGCACCTCTATTTAAACTAAAATAGTTTTATTTATCTTTCTACAAACACCGTTGAAAATTCGTTAAATTCGACGTGAATTATTATTTCTTTTACTTAAAAGATTAAAAAAGAAACAAATCTTTCGTGTTTCCGAGTCACAATTTTAAATGTTCGACAGTCCTAAAAGCTTGATAATTCAAGGACGAATCATCGAATGAAAAAGTGTGTAGATAGTTAAAACTATTATTTTAAATCGCAGTTTTATATAACTGTGTGGAGACACTACTATGCATTAATTTATTAATCTAAACCCGTGTGGTGACCGGGAATGACAGAATAGTCCCACTGTAGCTCATGCATGTCATAAGAAGCGACTAAAATAGGTACCCAGTGTCTGGGGGTATAGCTGGGCCAACCTCTAGTGGGAATTATTTCAGGGGACCTCAGGGACTTACCTTCTTTAGGTAGGTACTGGCATCATGACACCGGAGCACCCTAGTGATCTTTTTCTTTCCTATGGGGCTTACTGTCTTTGGTAAACACGGGTGACAACGCTTCGGAATACTCTAGCGATCGTTCTCTATTTTCAACCTTCTTTTTCTCCAAACTTTTTATCTGTTTTCCATTTTCTTTTCAAACGTCTAGACCTCAGTTATATCTTGTTTGGCGCAGCATAGCCACATCTGGCTCTTGCGCCAATTAACTTCACTTTCCCTCTCTTCTCTCACAAATATAAACAAAGGCACTCGGCAAAGCTGGAGCACCGTTTACATGATCGTTTGTGTGTGGGGGGTGGTTAACATTCACTATCTGCTGTTCACTTCCTTCGGAGTGGTATCTCAACAAACATTCATCCCTGTCCCCCAGGAAACACTGGAGGTCATTATTACCACATTATATTTCTCAATTTGGGACAGAAATGGAATATTTGGGGCAGGAGTGGCCTAAGGCGGTAGGCAAGATAGGAGGCTACCTATGAGGGGCAAAATTTAGCAGCGGCACCATCAATACGTACCTCTGCACTTCCCAGTAAAAAACATATTTCGATTACTTGAATCTAGAAAATCTATCTATATATATATATATATATATATAAGCGAAATACCACTGAATGACTCATCACGAGATCTCTAAGACTATGCAACCGATTGACTTGAAATTTAGCATAGTTACTCATTTTGCGATGTAGACGCTCACTAAGAACGGATTTTACCGAAGTCTTATCCAAAATGTATTTTTCATCCGTTAATCTACTCTTATCCGTTGGTTATGGCGACTTTATCGCCAAAACTGATATGACCGTCGTCAAACGGAATATATTTTTTTATGTGTGTACTGTGTATTGTCACTCATTAAGTTTGCTTGGCGAGATTTGCGCTTGCGGAATGGAAAAATACCAAACAATTTTATATTGAACCGCTGATGGAGGATTGGTAATTTTATTTGGCGAAGGGGCTCTTTATGTGAAATTTTGTACATGTCGAAAATAGAATACGTACATATTTAGCGATAGAAATAATTGAGTTCGGAATAAATTGAGTTTTGGAATTTGGAATGTAGTTTAGCTCCAAAACTCAGCGGGATTTTGAAAAATACTAAAATTGCGACTTCTTATGGAGTAGCTCACACGCAAGACAATGTTCGTTTACTGGAGAACCTCACTACATGCATGAACGAACTCAAGACACTATGACATACGTAAGACATTTTAGACGTCCCGATTTGCTCGATTTTTTCTAGGATTGCAGTCACTTGCAATCCTAAATGGTCAGAAATCAAAGGTCTCTTGAGGCAAGGACAAAAATCTTATGATAGACAAGATGTCATTGCGAGGGGTTTTCATTTGAAAGCTAAGCACATGATGAATCTTCTGACAAAAAGGTTGCATCTTTGGCAATGCTAGGTGTAACATGTATACGGTTGAATGAATTTTATCCATATAATATATATATATATCTATATATATATATAGATATATATATATATATATATATATATTGTTATATATATATATATATATTGTTATATATATGGGGTGACTTTTTACTAAATTTTTTATTTATTTTTCTTATATATTTGAAAGTCGAGGATAACCATTATTACAAACAATCAATTTCTTAAAATTTTAAATTTAGATTATCATTAACGTTTTAAAAATTGAAACTTTTCTTGACATCTTAACTACGTATAGGTTCCAAAATATTATATTAACGTCTGTCCAGCGAAGCGGGTGGGTATCAGCTAGTATATTATAAAATCCAATGCTGCAGAAATTGAGAGGCTTCCGGGCACTCCTTCAGTGGAAGATGCACCATTTAGAAAGCTTACTCAAATTTAATAGGAATAAACTGGCTTCTATATATTTATATACGAAAATTGCAAGAAGCGCCGTCAGGAAGGCAATTACATCAAAATGCAGACGGGATTCGCCTTTTTCCAGCCATATTGTTGGAAAGATATAGGGCCAACTAACGACAGATGAATAGTGGCAGGTGAAATCGGCGGTGCATCAATCCCAAATTTTTGCAGTGTTCAGTGTTTGTTTTACAATTTTTGGTATTGCTGAAATCAGTAGAAAGGGATCAAAGAAAAGGGGACACCACAGAAACTCTTCGTGTCGCCGAACGGCGCAATATCTTAAAAGGTCATATTTGTTGGGATAAATGCAACACCGGACAGTCACTTCTTTAAGAATTCATGAGAGATGCACTTAACACTTAAAGATTGAAATTGAACAAAAGGGATAAGAAACCTATTTGTGTTTTATCACATGCTTGAGGGTGAATGATAAAAAAAAAGGATAAAATAACCCTGAAGAAGTTATTCCTCTTCAGTGAACAATTTTGGAAAGTTTACATTGATTCTATTTAATTAGCTTCCTGCACCCGTAGAAAACAGAACATTTATAATGCAATCGAATCTTTATTCCATTTAAACAACAAAAGTTAATTATATCTTCATTTTCAAATTATTTTACACATCTTTAAGATTTAATGCATTACTATTGTGATCATATGTAAAATTAAATATATCTTACTGTAATTGCTTTTATAAGATGGGTGATAGAAATATATATATATATATATATGTGTGTGTAATGATTTAACTTTAATTCCTATTAGTTTCTCTCAATAATTTAATTTCCTAATTTTTCCCGTTCTTTCATTTAAAAGTAAATCGTTCATTCTTATTTCCTGATACGATTCCTTTTTAATTTTAATTTAAGCAATCACGCGCTCTTAAAATCTGCAATGTCAGCTTTTCTCATGCTCCAGACTTGTAGGGATGATCCCTACCAGACTTTAGGTATGCAATTAGATTCCCTTGAAATCCCTCCATTCACCCCTCATGTTCAATGACGTTTATAGTGAAATTTCCCTACTATCTAACGAAAACCACAGCGAACCGCCTTCTCTTGCTCATACACTCCTTTCTGATGATCATCTGATATTTTTATGGTGTTTTCGCTTCGGCCTCGATGGACGAAGCCCGATTAAAGTCTGCTACAATCAAATAAAAGCTTATTTCGGCCATGTGTTCTGAGTATTTGATTGATGTTGAAACAAAAGTTAAAAATCATTCCTGATATATATATATATATATATATAAAGGATTTTCTTTTGTCAATTATCTCTTTTTCATACATGTTCTTGTTTTCTTGTCATTAATTTTTTTTAATGTATTTATTTTCTTTATTTTTTTTAAATGTTTGTTTCTAAGTTTTATGAATTTTTAGATTTTTTTTTTATGAAATTCTTTTTTAGAATATCTTTATGTCGATCAACATGCATAAGTATGTTTTTTCCTAATTTGAATGCACCACAATCTACCAAAAGAGTTTTCAATCAGCATTGCAAATATAGGATAAATTTTTTGTTTGCCGATCTTGTTAGAAAGCAATTCCTTTAAAATTTTCAAATTTGGAACAAAATATTTTCTAACTACAGATACATATGGATTATAATTCAGCTTTGTAGTACGAGGGTCGGTCAATAAGTCCTTAGAAAATCCAAGAGAGGGATATCGAAAATAGTTGCTTTTAGTAAGCATCATGATTCAGAAGACAGCTGTCTGAGTCTCAGTTACTCGGCAGCAATCAAATTTAGATTTGACAGCAAATGACTATCAAATCAAAACTAACTGATAAATCAATGTCAAATTGGTTTCAGTTGCGTTTAACAGATGGCAGCACCCAATGCACGCAAAAAATTTACCTTATTGATGTCATTTGTCGCCAAATACATGTACATTTTGAACTACAGAGAAAAAAATATTTACATAGTAAAAAATAAATCTTTACTATGTAAATATTTTTCTCTCTTTATTACATAACATGATAAAATCTGTAATAACAAACACGTATTTTTTTTGTAACAAACACGTATCTAAGAAAGAATTTATTATATGTAGCTGAAAAACTAGCAAACACTCTTTTTGTTACATGCCACTACCCCATTAAGAGATGGATTTATATAACACTTTCTCAAGCATGATCATTCAAACTGGCAGTTTAAATGAATATTGAATGAAATCTAATCTTTAAATATTGTATTGTAAAACTAAAAAACTTCTATAAGTTTTTAAAAATATTATAATATCCTGCGAAATGTTAGTGCAATTCAGTAATAATGCAAAAATTACATGAAAGAATTAATTACTTAATTACAACGTTGTCTTTCATTCGACTCAAAGGAATTTAAAGAAAATATTTGAAGGAAAAAATATTCTAATCCGAAAAATAAAAAAAATATTTAAACTTTTTAAATAAATTAGATAAATTTACCTTATTACAACTTCGAAGGACAATAATTGTTTGGATATACAGTGATGTTATATAATAAAGAGTAATCAACAAGACTATTCAGCAAACTTCTACAATTTCAACTACACGAAATTGTAGAAGTTTGATGAACGTATAAAATTAATTTTCGTATAAATTACGTATCAAGTATTTTTCATGTTTAAAATTAATCACGTATAAAAATAATTTTCAATCTGTAGGATATGTTTTATCCGCTAATGCGTTATAAATTAAATTTTTTTTTATCGTTCAATTGAAATCAATACGAATACAAAATATCACAATATTTTTATATTAATATAAAAATCTTGCTAACCAAATTTTTTTTTAGACTTTCATGAATGTTTCTAAAATTCTGTGATGAGTATAGATCGCAGCAGTTCTCAACCAGCATTTCGCGAAACACTGTTGCTTCCAGAATTTAGAAAAAATGTTCCGCTAAAATTTGAAATTTAAAAAGCAAATAAGAGTTTTTAGTTTGTTATAAAGGTATGTGCTGTTTTATTTTATAATTGTTACGATATTGGAAAATTCCAAGTGATCAATGACTTGGCGCGCGCGCACACACACACACACACACACACACTGTTACGAACCCGAGAGGACGCTTTTCTGCAAAGGTTCTCTTATGAAGGAAAAGAGACATTTACAGATTTCATCAGTCAGCCAAGAAAAATTTAAGCAGTTGGTTGGTTAACATCGCACTTGAAGCAGCAACACAAGGACTATATTTGCAAAGGTCCTCATAATTTGAAACCTCGTTCAAGTGACGAAGACGATTCCCAAGCTGGCCGCATCCTCTCCTAACTTCCACACCAAAAGTTTAAGCAGCGGACCCTTAATTTTGGCGATGAATTTAGCGACCATTTTGGTGAATTGGCGATAAACATGGCGATTGATTGGTTGCAATGTGTTGTACCAACGCAAGGTCAAGAGATTACAAAATGTATGTTAAGTTAAAACAAATTAAAATTGAAGATCAAGGCATAAAAAAAAAAGAGAACATTATAAAATTTAGTAAAATTACCTGCATGCATTAAAACCACTGTCATTTAAAAAATAGAAATAAGTTTGGCTGCGGATTTTTCTCAATCAAGTCAATTAAAGGAAGTGTAAAATAATTAAAATATTTCTTTCGAATAGAGTTAAAAGCAAAGCTTTCAATTAAAATGTGCCCTGCAAGTTAGATAGTTTAGTTTAATTTTTTTTAACGTCGCACTTGAAGCAATATGAGGGCTGTTGGCTTCGGATCTCGTAATTTTGAATCTCGTCAAGTGACGAGGACGACGCCCTGCAGTCAGAGGACAAACATAATGGTAGCGCACTAGGGGAGCCTCCATCATAGAAACGTGCTTGTGTATCAATCTTGTATGTCCGATACGTAGATATGTTAAAACTACGCCTTGCCTTCAGCATGAAAATAAATTTGAATGAGAAATAATGGGTTTTATATGATGTAATTCATTTTCAATTTCGAAATGCCATTGACCTTGCCACTAGTCATGAATTGCTGATTTAATGTATTTCCTGATATCACAATATTAATGATAGAAGAGATTTCAAATTTTGCAGATTTAACTGTAAAATCGACAACTTAGTTGACCTTGATACCAACGTGTGAAGGTATCCAACAAAACAACATTTAGATGTTTTGAGACTGCAGCTTATGAATTATTTTTAAAGTACGAATGACCAATGGATGAGATGAATGATGCTGGTGATGAAAATATTGTGAAACACTCATGGAATGTGTAAATAAAATAAAAATTTTCGTCATGTCGAGATGACAAGCTGTCTAAAGCCGTCTGAAATGCTGAAATTTCAGTAGTAAAAACCGAACATGAGGGATGAAGTTGAAAGGAATGAAGTGAACCATCTACTGAAAATCAGGTGCCTACATGATTCTTTAACTTGGAACCGTCAGTGCAAATGTGTTTAAAATCAGTATAATCAGTATATTGCTCTGCAAAGTCATTAAAATTTCGCATAAAAAACATGTTGTGTAATGTCTGAAATTTTAGAACTTTTGAATGGATTTTTAAAATTAAAATTCTGTTCGAGCCAAAGGGGGAAACTCTTCGTTAGCTTGCTTTGGTTAGGTTTTATTAACGCCGCACTAGAAGCAACACGAGGGCTATTTGCGAAAATCCTCGTAATTTTGTACCTCGGTCCAGTGACGAGGACGACCCCTCTCTTAACTTCTACTTCACGTCAACGGGAGGACTTTATACCCGGACAGATTTAACGTGCATCAGCTCTCTGGGTACCCGGTGGGTCTTTATTGAACCCACGACGCCACGAAAAACGCCGGCCGCGAGTCCACATCAATGACCACTAGGCTACCGCGGCCACACTCCTCGTCGGCTTTCATCACAGAAGTGTTAGGAATCCCATAGCCCTCAATTAATAGCTGTATTCTTCTATGAAAAGAATGTACGGATAGCTTTTTGGCGCCATAAAGCCTATATAACACATCGATCAATAACTCCCGAGTCTAACATTGAAAACAACATTTTTTTGCAAAATTTTTTTTTATTCATCAACATAACACCTTTTGTTAATCACCTTTTAGGGTGATACAATCGTTCTAACGCTTTTCCAAATCTTTTTTTTTTTTTCGCAAGAAATCTTTTTTGTTGCGAGTAAATAGCGATAAACAGCTTTCTGAATCATCGACTCGTTGCTGTTTTTGTTCCATCGAAAGCAATCGCGGCACCCACTTGGAAAAAACCTTTTTCATGCTCAATTTTTCATGAAGGATAGTAAATACACTTCCATATGATATGTGTGTCATCTCAGCAATCTCACGGAGCTTCACTTTACGACCTTTCATTATAATTTTTGTCACTTCACTCACATTTTCCGGTGTAACGGCTTCCACAGGTCTACCCGAGCGTTCCGCGTCATTTGTGTCGGTACGACCACGTTTCAACTCGGCAAACCACCGACAAATCGTTGCTTTTGATGGACAAGAGTCCGGGTAACATTTTTCAATCCATTGTTTCGCTTGCACGGTGTTTTATCAGAACACGAAACTCGGTTTTTTCCATTTTTTAAACAAACTACAAAACGACTTTACTCCAACCTCGATAACTCAGCTGTTTCTGGTCCGATCGACTTAAAATTTTGACACGTTTCAAGCAAAGGTTAGTACTCTAGAAAGACCTGGTTACTGGTTTACTACGAGCGCCATCTCTGGGTTAGTCTCGGGAGTTATTGATTGATATGTTATATATATATATATTATATATATAAGTAATATCACCTTTAATGAAGAAATGGTTCTAAAATGGTATTGGTGGGACAAAAGTTATTATCTCGAGTCTAACGATGCATACATGAAGCAGTCAACATACAAACTCTGAATGGGGGAAGTACGGAAGGCTCCTGAACATAGTCGAGTTTAGTTTTCATTAGCGTCGCACTAGAAGCAACCCGAGGGCAATTGGCGACGGACCTCGTAAATTTGAACCACGGTCAAGTGACGAGGACGACACCTGAGCTGGCACCCCCCTCTCCTAACATCCATACCACGCCAAGGGGAGGACTTCGGGCCCCAACAGATTTAACGTGCATCAGCCTCGGTTACACGGCGGCCAAGGATCGAACTCGCGACTGAACGAAAATCGCCGTCCACGAATCCGAAACCTTGACCACTAGGCTACCGCGGCCACTCGGAACATAGTCGAAGTGTAGTATGGTGGACAGTGTTAAAATTTTTTTAATCTGATTTTCGGGTGGAGCCATATATCACGCAGCCGTAGTCTAATTTTGATCGTATGAGAGAGTAGTAAATTCTTAAAAGACAAGTGCGATCGGAAACTCACGAAATATGCGATAAAACCTTTGAAATATTCAGCGATTCCCCTCCCCCCCATTGTTTGCGAAGTTATACGAGAGAGAAGTGAATTTCTTGTCAAAAATTAATCCTAAAAATTTTGTTTCGTCTTTTACGATAGTCAAAATGCAGTTTCAATAATTTTCAGAATGTGGATCAAGTCTCTTTTGTCAACAAACGTGTACACAAACAGTTTTTGTCTATGAGAAGCAGAAACTGTTTTCATTTATCCATTTGGTTATTTTGTTAATAGCTTGTTGAAGTTGTCACTCGATAGAATTCATTTCTTTTCCCTTGCACGAAATTTGCAGGTTGTCAACGTAAAAAAAGAGCTTTAGCAGATGGTGGCCTACTCGAAACGATGGTATTAATTTTTATAGTAAAAAAGATTGACAGTGAATATACTACCCTGATGCACCCCTTCTAGACTAAAAACATCTAATAAAGTCGATCTCGCTTTAGTATTTAAAAAATTATATTCTAAAAATTTTTGAATAAAAATTGGTAAGTTACCACTTTAGTCAATCATAAATTTTTAAGAATACCATTCCTCCAAGCGCGATTGTATGCTTATAAGAATACAGAAACAAGATGCTTATTGTGTATTAGAACTCATCCCTTATCTGTGTTTCCAAAACTACCAAGTTATCCACAGTCGATTTGCTTCGTCGAAAGCCTCTTTGGAATGGAGAAAATTTTAAATTTCGTTCAGAGACGTATAAACTCTGGCGTTCACCATTTTTTTTTTTTTTATGATTTTGCGCAGGCAACTAGTGAGGGCTATGGATCGATAATTCGTTGTACCTGTACAATGTTTACCTGTTTTTAAAATAGGGATTTTAGTAGCAGTTTTCCATAATTGAGGGAGAAAGATAAATTCTTTTCAAATTCTATCATAAACATTTAAAATATGTTTTGATGAATCATGTGACAAATGTCTTATAAGGGTATAGATGATGTTATCCGGGTCCTAGAGATAAATTATGGGCATGGTAAAGTGTATTTTCTAATTCATTAAAAAATTAAAATCACTTATATAAGTCGATTCTAGTCATAAAATTTTCTTTTCAGCTGCAGTTTTTAGTTTTTCAAACTCTCGGAGTCGATCTCTGAACTGGAGATATTTGAGTGAATGAGTGACTGTAGGTTTTAATGGCGCAAGAGCCAAAGTAGGCTATGCTGCTCCAGGAGATATTCGAGAGGGCGAGAGGTAATGTATTGGCCATGCCTTTCGGAGATAAGGTTGTTGGTTGTTATGTCTAAAATTGGAATCTGTTTGTTAGTAAAAACTCCAAAAACACCATCTTACAATTTGTTTGCATGTTATGCTACTATTTATGCTTGCCACGTATTAATTTCAGGATTCTTTCTGGCTTATTCGCGTCGGATTTTCCAAAAAATTACTTTGTGTTCTTATTATAAGAAATTAAATTTGTGAGGGTAGGATATAGCTTATATTATTCCATGACCTTCTGATTTTTACATGCTATTCGGCAATCCTCATTCTACCATAATTTAGATTTTTAGGTTTGTTAGTTCTATTTTTATAGATGCATTGGCGCTATCAATAATTGCATTAGTTATGTTCTGCTTAACCTCATCAATACTGTGAGTGTTTATTATTTCTTCAGTAATATTTGCGAAGGATGTGATAACATCTTTTAATGGTGCAAGAGCCAAATGTGGCTATGATGCGCCAAACAAGGTTATTTTTAGTTTAGTTTTTATTAACGTCGCACTAGAAGCAACACGAGGGCTATTGGCGACGGACCTCGTCATTTTGAACCACGGTCAAGTGACGAGGACGACACCTGAGCTGGCGTCCCCCTCTCCTAACATCCACACCACGCCAACGGGAGGACTTTGGGACCCTAACAGATTTAACGTGCATCAGCCCCGGCTACACGGCGGGTCTTTGGCGGCCAAGGATCGAAAACGCGACTGAACGAAAACCGCCGGCCGCGAGTCCATGACCTTGACCCCTAGGCTATCGCGGCCCTGCCAAACAAGGTTAAACTGTTAGATATTTGAAAAAAAAAGATGAAAATTAGTTCACAAGGAGGATCAAAATAGAGATGGATCGCTAGGGTCCCCAGGGGACGCGTCACCCCTAGGATACCCTGGACAATGAAACCCGATGTGAAGGCTAATGCGAGGATGCCTCGGGTTCATGAAGGCCGCGCTTTCCAAAAGAAGGCGAGACCGAGGGGTTCCGGTGTATAATGGTGATGCCTATTTATTGCATGTATGATGAAACCTAATACAATCGACGATAACAACTCGATGCGGCAGCTATAAAACTGATATATCAGTGTCATGTTCGTTTTGATATCATTTAACAGCACACAATTTCAACATTTACATGCCGTAGCCATATGTTGTCAAAAATGGGCACTTCTTGAACTACCACCGTGAACGCGATTTAAGACTTAATATCGTATAACTTTTCATAACAACCTTAAATTACTTTTTAAAAGAGAAATGGTATAGTCTTGCTCCTAACGGCAAGAAAGAAATGAAGATAATTTCTTCCTTATTAAAAGTATGTAACAAAAAAAAAAAAAAAAAAGATAAGGAAAATAAGATAGTTTCATTATCGTCGCATTTAGAAAAGCAAGGACTCTTGGCGACGGACCAATAACCCAACGCTTTGGAATAGTGAGTGTTGAAAACTACACCGAACATGGGATTTCCCTCCTACAAACTTCCGTATCACACCGACAGGAGGAGCTTCAACTGATTTAAAGTGCATCAGCCATGCTACACAACGAGCTGCATGAAAGGTGAGCATGAGTAAGTGAATGCGAAGGTTATTGGCGCAAGAGCCAGATGTGGCTATGCTGCGCGAAACAAGATTTAACTGTGGTTTGGACGTGATTTTTTTTTTTTTTTAAAAAGACAAAGTGGTTGACAAGAAGGAGGGTCGAAAATAGAGAAGGATCGCTAGAGTAATCTGGGGGGTGCATAATCCGTGTTTACCAGAGAAAGTAAACACCAGGGGAAAGAAAAGGATCACTGGGGTGCCTCGGGGCCATGATGCCCCTACTTACCTACAGAAATGAAAGTTACTGGGGTCCCCCTTTATAATCCCCAGGGGTAAGATGCCCGGCTATACCCCCAGACGCGGGGTACCCATTTTAGTCACCTCTTACGACATGCATGAGATACAGTATTCTGTTACACCCGGTCGCCACACGGGTCCCATGGGAATAGAAAAAGATGACTGGAGTGCATCAAGGGAGTGATGCCCATACTTGCCTGCAGGAAAGCCCCTAAGAGCACATCAGGGGTCGAACCCATGACTCGATAAAATAACATGACCACAAGGCTTCCGCGGCCATCAAAAACTGAATTATGTTTGGTTAATTGGATAAAGAGATTGCTTCTGGAACTTTCTTAAGAAAAACCAGAGGACAGTAGTACTAAAATAAGGACTTTATTATCGACATTCATAAAACAAGGAATAAGCTAACAAAAGATTAGACAAGTATGTACATCCCACCGATATCTACATCTTTTTGCTGCGTATCGCAAGGAACAGTTTGTTTCAGCAGTGTCCGTTCAGTGCAGCGGGCCTCGTGTCGAAGAGTTCTTGGATGACATTCTCCTCGGCCAGCGTGCTGGTGTCGCCGAGCTCCCGCTCGTTCCGGGCGATCTTCCTCAGGATCCGGCGAAGGATTTTGCCGGACCGAGTTTTGGGCAGGGCACTCGCGAAGTGGATGTAGTCGGGAGAGGCGTGGGCTCCAATTTTCGAACGAACTGCAAACAATAAAGGCAATGAGTCAGTTTGGAGGCACTTTAATCTGCACACAACTTTAAAAAGAAAATATTCAGAGTTTCACAGATGTTTTGTTGCGCTTGAATTATTAAATAAGTTTACACTTAAAGGAATTTTTTTTTACAGTATCGCATATTTATTGAGCACACTAAGAATCGATTATTTGGCTTATCAATATCGCTGGTTGAAAATCTTTGAAGGAGACCTGGCCCGCCCGGTATCAACCTGTGTCCCGCGGAGCTAGATCATTCTAATAAAGATTTAAATCTTCATTGTATATAAAATTACGAAAGAAATTTCACTTTGAGTCTTTCGTATTATATCCAATTACTATGGGTTTAGTTTTTTTTAGTTCAGTTTTTATAAAAGTAGCACTAAAAGCAACATGGGGAATATTGGCGACGGACCTCGTAATTCTGTACCTCGGTCAAATCAAGAGGACGACACCTGAACTGGAACCCCCCTCCAATTACCATGGGAATATCTCAGTGCACTGATTCAACCATTGTTACAATTTTCTTTTATATTCTTCAAAAACAATTACAAAGCTGGGTCAGTTTTAAAAAGCGCGTGCGTCTTGCGCGAGTGAATGGAAAGCTTATTGGCGCAAGAGCCAGATGTGGCAATGCTGAGCTGAACAAGATTTAACTGTGGTCTAGACGTGAAAAAAATTGAAGATTTATTAGGAGGGTCGAAAATAGAGTAGGATAGCTAGGATATCCCGAGAGCGAGCAACCCGTGTTTACCAAAGACGATAAACCCCATGGGAAAGGAAAAGATAAGATACCTCGGGTTCATGATGCCCGTACTAACATAAAGAAGTTCCTGGGTCCCCTGACATAGTGAATGATTGTGGAGGTTTATGGCGCAAGATCCAAGGTAGGCTATGCTGCGCCAAACATTTGTTAAAATGAATTAAAATATATAATTTTTTAAACAGGAAACACACAGAAGGTAGTAAATATGGGTTAAAAGTAAAAAAAAATTAATCAAATTTGGTGTAAAAGGCCAATGTGTTTTAAAAAAGCAAATAAGTTATGGGGGGGGTTTCCCCCACGCTGGGTACCCATTTTAGTCACCTCTTACGACATGCATGAGCTACAGTGGGACAAATTGTCATTCCCGGTCACCACACGTGTATAGCCCATTCACGCAAGACGTGGACCCAATGTATCCTAACCAGAAAACCTACTGAAGAGCGCGAAAATACATTACTGGACGCGGGGAGGGAATGCGACGAGCAGATCGTACGATATAGTAGCAGAAACTCTATCTATAGCAAGCGTAATATACTTCACCTAGAAGCATTTGATTCCAAGACAGACTGAGTTCTCGGTGTCTTTTGATCGCTAATAATTTATTGCCAGCAATGTATTGTAACTGCAGGACCGTTTTATAAATTATATTTCGGACAAATAAATTAATTCAATAAAATACAATTTAATTTATTGCAGAATGTTCTTGATTTCTCTAAAGGGGCATTAGTTTTTAGCGTGAGAATTTGATCTGGCGTTAAAAGAGCCAAAATTAAAAAGGTAATAAATCGAATTCATCATACACATGCATATTATATACGGTCCGCCGGAATAAAGTGCGTGTGACAGTAATTTTTATTGGCGCAAGAGTCTGATGTTTTCCAGACTCGCCAAACAAGTTAAAGCCGTGATATTGTAGTTCTAAAAAATTTAAAAAGAGCAACATAGCTTTAAAATAGAGTTTAAGCCCCCACATGATACTGATAAACTATTTATTGGACATTTTCTTTCTGAAATAATTGCACTAGTTTGCTTAACACTTAATTTAACACAAGTGATCTATAAGAGCATTTTTTGTTTTTGTTTTTCCTCGTTTGTTTTGCAGAGCAATGAGATAAAAACGTGTGACCCTTATTTAACTCATTGGTTGGATCTTGGCAAATTATTTTTGGTACTTTAAATACGATATATGTTTTAAATGAAATTATCACTAATAATTTAATGTGTCGAAATATTGGTATTTAATTGCAATGCATGTGAAATATTGTTCCTTTGAGAAAGTTACATTGTATTAATCAGCATTAAAAAGTAACTACGCGCTACTATTAAAAGTGAATCACAGTAAAAACATTTGCTTCTATCCAAATGCTCTCGGAAAGAGTCAAAAACACAAAATTAAAAGTTTAACTACGAAATAATGCGCGTTTATCCCCTTATACGCCCCAAATTCCTCGTTATTTTTTTTTATGGTCTATAGTTTTTTGCTCTCCATTTGCAATTCGTCCTTGGTGTGTAAGTCCTAAGTGTCATTGAACCATTCGTCCCTGAAGACGCCTTTTATGGCCAGTTCTGAAATAAATAAAACCCATTCTCTCTGTACATCAAGATAACCAAAACAAAACTATTACTCATTATTTATAAAACTTTTCTTAACCGTTAGTGATAAATAACAGAAAGTGGCACGATAAGATTCTGTCAACACTTTATAAATAGGGTTAAATAACCTTCCAGAATACAGGATGACACCGGTTTCATTAACAGAAATCTTCGATACATCGTAATAATTCAAATTCTGATAATTCTAAGAGCAGAATTGATTAGACGTATCAACGCAAGATATATTGCGAGTTGTTTTAAAGGACAGCTCATTACGAATTTATTTAAAAAAATAAAAAAGGCATTCGTTTCGAAGCGTTTGGAATTAGAGACTGTCTTTGGTGATATGAAGATGAATATTTGCAGAGTATCGTGCACTGCAGGGCTGAAGTCGAGAATTTTTTAGTTTTTGAAGCTAAATTACGAAGACCAGCTACATAAGCACCCGCTAGTTAGCAGATAACGAAGGTACTTTTCCGTTAGCCACGTGCAAGCGATTAATCATTAAATGTAGAACGTTTTTTATTTCTCAAATTTATGAGAAAAGCAATTCTAAATGAAATAATCATTCTATAAAAATGGGTTGTTTCATTTTAGAAAGTGTTTGAGTTGAGTTGTCGCCAGAACGAAAATTCTGGCGATTGTACCCCGCTAACGGTTTAGTTTTTATTAACGTCGCACTAGAAGTAACAAGGGTTATTGGCGACGGACCTCGTAATTTTGAACCACGGTCAAGTGACGAGGACGACACCCGATCTGGCACCCCTCTCCTAACATCCACACCACGCCAATGGCAGGACTTTGGGCCCAACAGATTTAACGTGCATCAGCCACGGTTACACGGCGGGTTTTTAGCGGCCAAAGATCGAACTGAACGAAAAACGCCGGCCACGAATCCGAAGTCATGACCACTAGGTTACTGCGGCCATTACCCCGCTAACGGAAAAGTACCAAAATGTACATTAGAAATAGAGTACCATACTTAATGCGAAAATAAAAACAATGCAATTGTTTATTAACATCGCACTGAGAAGCAACACGAGGGCTATTGGCGACGTACTTCGAAATTTTGAGCCTCTGTCAAGTGACGAAGACTACACCCGAGCAGATTCCTTCGTCTCCAAACTTCCACTCCATGTCAGCGGGAGGACTTTAAGCTTCCACACATTTAATGCACATCAGTCTGCAACACGACAGGTCCTTAGTGGTATCCGGGCTCGATTGAGAGTGATAATATTTTAATGGCGCAAGACATAATTTTTGACCGTGCTACTCCAAATGAAGTAAAGCTGTGATCTAGACGTGTGAAAAAATTGAAGATAAAATTGGATGACTAGGAGGGTCGAAAATAAAGGATCGATGGCGGTGCATTATTCTGGGAAGGCGTCACCCGTGTTTACCAGAGACAGTAAGCCCTATGGAAAAGCCTCGGGATAAAATACCCGGGGGCAGGGTGTCCTATTATACCCCCAGATACTGGGTACCCGCTTTATTTGCCTCTTCCGATGCGAGCTTCAGTGAGCGAGTGAGGGAATGTAAAGTTTACTGGCGCAAGAGCCAGATATGGCTATACTGCTCCAAACAAGATTAAACTGTGGTGTAGACGTGAAGAAATTGAAAAAAGACAAAAATTGGTTGGCGAGTAGGAGGGACGAAAATAGAGATGGATCACTAAGGTATCCCGGGAGAGCATAACCCGTGTTTACCAGAGACAGCTAACCCCATAGGAAAGAAAAATATCACTAGGGCACCTCGGGGTCTTGATGCCCTTACCTAAAGGAGAGACCCTGAGGTCCCCTCCCCAGAAGCAGGGTGCTCGCTATACCCTCAGAAGCTGGGTATCCATTTTAATCTCCTCTTAGTACATGCAGGAGCTACAGTGGGACTATTCTGTCGTTCCCGGTCATCACAGGGGTCGAAAGCTTCAGTGAAACTATTCTTTCACATTCGGTCACCACACGGTCTTGAACCCACGACTGAATGAAACTTCGGGCTCAAGTCAGTGACTTTGACAATTAGGCTACCGCGACGACAATAAAACACAATGGAAGATGAATATTACTTTAATCTTCAATTTTGCATGCTTTGAAAGAAACATTTATGTAAAAAGTTGTTACACTTTTAAGTCCATACCACTTTTTTTTCATGCGGTTACGATAGCAGAGTGGTCACGAGCTCATATCCAGAGCTGTTTCTGTTGAGTCTTAGGATTGAGTCTCGATAAAATTGCTTGTGTAGATGTTTTCTGTGACCCCTTTAATTGTTGCCAACGAGTTTAGAGACATCTCATGTACGGGTTTTGAATTCCAAATAAATTTTTGAAGGACAAAAAGCGGACACTCTGCTTATGCTAGCATCAGCTAAAATTAGGAAACACACGGTTCTCAAGCGAATTTTGTACTCGCAGTCTAAGAAATAGAAATCTGGATTCTTATACTAAAATATAAAAATGCGTGCAGCTTATAGAGGTTTTGTTGTAACTATATACGATACAATCTGTAATCCATTTTTTATAAGTTATTTCTTTCATGAACACCATTTATTTTTTTTTCATTTCACCTTAAACTAGATTCATTGTATAGTGATAGGAAAATGATCACAATTCTAAAAACTATTACTCAAAATTATCTACAAATTTAAGAAATCTTACCTTGATCCTTCAGTTTCGTTATTATATCCAAGGTAGGCGTTTCATTCTACGAAAGAGAAATATAGTTCAGTCAATAATTCGGCATGAAAAATGCTTAACAATAGGAATCTAAAATTATTCGCCACATAATTGACCTCTCATCAAATGAAATGGTCACGTGTTTAAATCCCGTATACAGCCGAGGAAACTTTCTAGTGTTGGTTCCTCCTCTTCAAAGAATATTTTGGGAACATTAAAGGAATTCGGACGAATTTAATTATTCAATAAATGAAACGAGACTTAATTGTTGAAAAAGTATTAGAACACACTGAAAATTTGAATTTTCAAGCTAATGAAATGAAACAAATCAAATTTTCATGAGATTGGATTCACAAGACAGTGATTAGATATTTTCAGTGAATACAAAATTTAGAGCTGCGAATCAAGTATTAGAGCAGAAAAAGGGAGTATGCAAATTACAGCAAACTGTTACATCATTAAACTTTCAAGGTCAACATTACAAGAACATGAAATACAGACGTTTGCTTATTTGTTTTCAATTCATTTCAATCAGATTACGAGCAAATTTTCCGTCACAGCACCTAGAACAAAAATTTCACTCGCGAAGAGGGAATAAATAGTTTATTTGCACCATAGTAGCAAGACGTTTCGTGTAATATCAAAATAGTTGAATATTTCATTTTGCTCAGCTCATTAAAAAGAAAAATGAGACGGATATTGTGGATAAGCCGAGAACAGGAAGACCAAGGAAATTGACTGAGAGAAAGACGGCAATTGGTGAAAAATGCTCAGGAAATTCCACGAAGTGCTCAGAGGCTGGCCGCAAACATTGAATCAACATCAGGAAAAACAGTCGCATTTCATAAATGTTTTGTATGTTACAGGCATAAAAGGAAGACTATGAAGGAAGAAGCCATATATATCAGAAGGCAGCAGAAAAAACTTAAATTTTACCAAAATATACGATCTTCTGGAAAAATGTCATTTTTACCAACGAAAGCAAGTTTGAGATTTTCAAACCAGAGCCCATCCTTATCATTAGGAGGGAAAAATGGCAACATTAGAACCTCAAAATATGCTGAATGAGGTTGGAAATCTACAAATTGTTGATGAGAGAATGACAGCCTTGACATACTTTGATGGGTTATGCCGTAACCTGAAAGACAGGTCAAGGAAATTAGGGTTGAAGGAGACTTATCTTCCAACAATACCAAGATCTTAAGCATACTGCTATCAAAACCAAAGAGTAGCTCCTCTATGCTACTACTCGAAGACTTGCAACTCCGCCGCAGTCCCCAGACCTAAGCCCAATCGAACATTTGTGACGTTTATAGGACATACAAATAAGAAAATGTTCAATAACCAGCTGAAAGATTGTATTACAGCAAATTTGGTCTGAAAAAAGCTCTAGAGAATGCATGGAACACCATATCTCCAAAGGTGACAAAAGATTTGGTTGAATCGATGCCGAGACGTTTGAATGCAGTAATTGCAGCCAAATGATTGCATACCAAGTATTGACTTTTAATTTAAAACTTTAGGTATTTCATATATGATGCAACATTCAAGAGATGCTCTAATACTTTTTTTACAACACAAATTCATTACTTTCTTATATCTGAAAATCTTATTTGTTACAAAATATATTAGTTTTGTAAAAATGTTGTATGATATAAATTTACAACCCTGATTTTGTTATTTTATTGCTTTAAAAACAATGAATTTTACATTATTCTAATACTTTTTTTTGTCCACTATATAGTTTAATGTTAATGATATGTATATAAATTACATTTATAAGCAGCGAATAATTTATTACTAAGGTTTTTAGTTTAGTTGGAAGTTAGTGGTTGCGAGAGAAGCTGAGGTTTTTGGAAAAGAAATAGTGACGCCTTTTGCCGTGCGTGAAAAATTCTTGAATCACTGCCGGGAAAGATAATTACGTCAAAGACTCGAACCCTCCTCTTTAAATCTTTAAGTCCCCCTTAATGTGAACACTATGTAAAATTATATTAAACGTTAGATTATACGCTTTTCGAGACTAGCCACAAATTCTTAGATTTCAATAAAATAACTTATCTGCGCGCGACTTTCTATTCATTGGACTTTAGCTTTTATGTATTTTCATTAAATCTCATATTTAATCAAACTTATGGAAATCTCATCACGTATCTTTCTTGTTGACAAATATGAAAGTTGAGAAGTGTATTTGTAACCGAATGGGATGTCTAAGGGGCTAAAGGCGTGTAAAGAGCTTAAATCCTCTCCCCAACAAAAAAATCCCAATTTTACATTAACTTCAGTGTTCACAATAACTCAATTTTAGATTAAGTTTAAAATTGTTTTCACGTATTGTTCTGAATATTAATTTCAGTTCTTTTATAAAATCTTTACCATTTTTGATTAAATGTAGTACTTTAATAAAGGGGATAAAAGAATTTGCGAAAGATAGGAAAGCGTTGACAACTTAGCCAGACAGCCTAAAGATACCATTGCCTACATGAGTTATTGTAACAATAATTCGCAGCCATTTAAGATTTACTAAATACAGAGAAACTCACCTCTCCAAGAACTACAAAACAGTAGAGACATTCCCCTTTAACGGAGTGTGGGAGCGAGACGACGGCCGACTCCACGCAAGCAGAGTGTTCAACCAGGGCCGATTCCACTTCGGCGGTGGACAACAAGTGACCCGAAACGTTCAACATGTCATCCATGCGACCCGTGATCCAATAATAGCCATCGGAATCTCTTCTTGCACCTACAAAAAGCAGATGAAACAAAATCATTTCAAAAAGTTCAAATGAATTAGATCGCACGGTTGCCCTTTCTGATGCAAATCGCAGCATTAAGAAAATTTCTGCAATAGTAGAGAATTTTCTTACCGTCTCCAGTGCAGTAGTATCCCGGGAATCTGCTGAAGTAAGTGGAGGCGAATCTCTCGTGGCTGCTGAATAAGCTCCTCATCATTCCTGGCCAAGGCTTCTTGAATGCCTGCAAGAATGAGGGAGTAAGAGAAAGTTGGAGTGAGTTGATCGAGAGTTAAATTTGGGTATTCTGTGCCAGAAATCGTATCAGTGATCTAGACGTTAGAAGAAAAAAGGTAAAACTTTATTGACAGGTAGGACCGGAAATGGGGAACGATCACTGGAATATCTTGGGGTACGTCACCTGTGTTTACAAAAGACAGAAATCCCCCTTGAGAAGGAAAAATAACCGAGGTACCTAGGGTGAATGTATGCAAAGACTAGAGTTAGCGAGACATTTCGGTTCAATAGCACAAGAGCCAGATACAGCTATGCTGTTCTAAACAAGGCATAACCGTGTTCTAGAAAGATAATTAGGCTCAAGAAAAATGGAGGGGCATTGATTGGCAAGTAATTGTAAGTTAATGGAACAAGAGCCAAATCTGGCTTTTCAGCGCCAAACATTTGTTGATATTTGGTTGATAAGAGTGAGTGAGGGAAAGTGAAGTTTAATGGCGCAAGAGCCAGATGTGGCTATGTTACGCCAAATAAAATGCGACTGTGGTTCAGACGTTTAAAAAAAGTGGGGGAAAAAAGATTAAAATTGCTTGACAAGGAGGGTCAAAAATAAAGAATCGCTATCCCGTGGGGAGCGTCACCCGTGTTTACCAAAGAAAATAAACCCCATATTGAAGAAAAAGATCACGATGATCCAACCCACCTAAAGCAAGCAAGCCATCGAGGTCCCTTGGTATCTCCAGGGTCAGGGTGCCCACTATACCTTCAGACACTGGGTACCCATTTTAATCTCCTCTTACGACATACATGAGCTACAGTGGGACTTTTTTTTACACCCGGTCACTTCATGGGTGTAAGTTGACAAGTATGTCATAGTCGAGGTTAACAACGTAAGAGCCAAATATGCCTATGCCGCACCAAACAAAATTCAACTCTGATCTAGACTAAGAAAAAAATGGGGAAAAATTGGTTGCCGAGGGGTCGAAAACGGAGAATGATAACCAAGATATTGAGAGGGCATGTCATCCGTGTTTATTATAGACCGTGAGCTCCTTGGGAAAGAAAAAGATTACCATAATGACTGGGGGTGAGTAATGCATGCATTTAAGTGATGGTAAGATTCGAGTGCATTGGGATTCGAAAATAGAGAATATCTAGGGAATCCAGAGGGCGCGTCACCTGTGTTTATCAAAGACACTGAAACCCATGGGAAAGAAAAACGAACTTTAGGGTGTTTAGAGGTCATGATGTTCTTGCTTTAAATATCAAGTCTGGAGGATTATAATGCTGATAATTTGAACAAACATATCTCACCAAGTAACCTTCGCCTGATCCTTCGATTTCTTTTCCCTGATCATTTAAAATGACGGGAACGACTCCAAAGAAGGGAAATGTCTGGAAAAGAGAAAATACTTTAGCTTGCCTCATAAAAACGATTGTAATTATGTGCTAATAAAAAAGAAAGTCAAGTAACTTACTGCGGATCCTGGCTTTAATGGAGTGCAGCTTGGAAGTGGAGTTAAGACATGTCCTCCCTAGAAGAAAGCAATAGTTTCAATTTATTCCATTCACTTCAAATTGAAGTAGTTTTTGGAAGACAAGCAAATGGGAGACAAAATAATGAAAACAAGCCTATTGAAGTAGCGTAAAAGCTAATTCGCAAAATTTTAATATTATGTAGACATCGCTGTTTGATACATATATGAAAAGTCTGCTATAAGTAGTTATTAAAAGATAAGACAGGAGTTGTGTAACATTTATAAATATCAGATCTTGGCGATTTGCAGAAAGACATGATTAAGGGGGGCTAGCCTATAATTGTTTATTAACGTCACACTTAAAAGCAACACGAGAGTCATTGGTGACAGATCTTGCTGAACTAGAAAATATTTTACCGGAGGGTCTTGCGAAAAAGATCTCAGTAGATATATTCCATGCCGAATCGTTGCTGTAAATACCAAAAAAAGTCACCAAGTGAAATAAATATGCAAACGCATAAAAGGTCCCCCCCCCTTTATGCCTCAGTAATACAGTGATTTACCTTTTACATAGAACTAAATTACTGTACAATTGATAGTTTTCGTAACAAGTATGTATGAATTGTTCCACGTGATCGCGAACGGATATTATCGCGTTTAAACGCATTAGTTTTTTTTATTATTATTATTGACGTCGCCCTAGAAGCAACCCGAGGGCTATTGGCAACGGACCTCGTTCAAGTGACGAGGACAACACCAGAGCTGGCACCCCCTTCTCCCAACTTCCACACCACACCAACGGGAGGACTTCGGGCCCCTACAGATTTAACGTGCATGAGCCCCGGCTACACGGCGGGTCTTTAGCGGCCAGGGATCGAAACCACGACTGAACGAAAACCGCAGGCCACGAATGTTTCAGGGGAAAAACTGCTGCAAATCTGGACGACAATAAATGCTGAAGCCATTTAGAATCTTAAAAACAATGCCACTTTGAATGCGCGTTGTAATCCAAAGGTGGTCCAGCTAATTATTTAGGAAAGCAAATTTTTTATGACTATGTGTACTCATAGATGAACACAAAAATGGCAATTCAGATTCTACAAGTTTCCTTTACTTTGTTAACTACCTGTACTTTTGTTACTTACATAAACCTTTAGTCCCTGAATAATGTATTTAAAAACACCGAAGACGCCCATCTTCATAATGATTGGCGTTTAAGATTTTTTTTTTTTTTTAGCCTTATTAGCCTTATTTGTTTTCTGGATACTCATGTTTTTCTCAATCAAAAACTCTTTATAATATCAAATACTTGATCAAGAATTGATTACATTTTAATTCGTAAATTCTTTAGCAACACGTTTTGAAATTGCATTAGTTTTCTAAATTTAATTTAATTCTGGAGAGATTGAATGTGAAGGTTATTGGCGCAAGGGCCAGATGTGTCTATGCTGCACTAAACAAGATACAATTGTGGTCCAGACGTGAAAAAATTGATAAAAACAATTGGTTGATAAGGAGGGTCGAAAATAGAGAAGGATTGCTAGGGTATCCCGGGAGTGCGTCCCCCATGTTTAGCAAAGACAATAAACCCCACGGGAAAGCAAAAGTCCTTGGGTGTCTTGGGGTCATTAAGGTTTCTGGAAATATTACAGATCAATATTGTAACTTCATTTTTCTAAAAATACTAAAAACCTAAATTTTATAACGAAAATTTATAACAAACCATTGGGAGAATCGATAGAAATTGAATTAAGTTGCTCATACTTATTGCTCATTCATTAAAAATTCATTCAACAAAACTGGTATGTAGTCTATTCTTATACAAAAACTCAATTCTGTAAATATATATCAGAAACTATAATAACAATTCTTAAAATAAGTTTTTCGTGGACCCCTAAAAAATTTGCCATATTTTTCGCAATTCACTCCAATGAGAAAAATTGTTCAAAAGCTGGTTTTACTTACAGTTTCAGACTGCCAGTAGGTATCTACTATGTAACACTTTTCTCCTCCAACCACTTTGTGGTACCATTGCCAGGCCTCTGGATTGATGGGCTCTCCCACAGACCCCAGAACTTCCAGCGAGTCCAAGTTATACCTGAATAAGAACATCGTTTTCAGGAATTGTCAAGTTTCTCGTGTATAAAATTTGAAAATATGCCCGAAAATTTGTATGCAAATCCCCACGTTGTTCGTATCACTTCAAAAGTTGTTAGGTGCTTCGCTGATGTGGATGCAGCCGTACACATATTCTTGCCAAAAATTTAAAGTTTATTTTTGGTGATATTCTTTGAAAAGAACTATCCTTAGGTAAACGTTAGATCTATTCTAGATACATTACAAAATTTCAGAATACATCTAACTATTCAATCGTTTCGTATTTGTTCCAGTCACGAATGCTCAGGTATTATTCGCAACAATCGAGACTAATAACTTGCTGACTTTGCCGAGATTTTTTTGGGGGAGGTGGAAGGGGGTTGTTAAAATAATTCATGATTTATACAATAATGGAATATTTAAAAAATTCCATTTTTGAACTTTCTATTGCATCTTATATTTTTGGATGTACAATCAATTTTTTCGGATTGTGTTGCTTAATATTTCCAACTTACGTTTTTACAATTGGGTATCGCCATTTTTTCTTTAAATCCGCTCGTTTCTTTTTAAGCCTAAAATAAAGGACTTGCATATTTTTAAAAGTGGATTGTCAAAGCAGTAATTTTGCAGTAATACGAATGCTTCTGAATTTTCGAGAAATTATTTTTATAATTACGAGATACTCAAAATTTTGGTGAAATTACCATCGCTTCTAAATGCCATTGTTCGAACAAATGCAAACTTCGCAAACAGAAGAATTGAGGTCTTTAGAGTGAGTGAAAGTTTAATTTAATAGCGCAAGAGCCTAAGCAGGCTATGCTGCGCCAAACATTTGTTAAAATCATTAAAACTATACGAATTTGAAATAGATGCAATTAGAATTGGCACAACAGTTACACTATTGGAGAAATCTGGAAAGCAATTCCCTTACCTTTCGACGAAAGAGTCTCCATATTTCATGAGCGTTCGAATGGCCGTAGGTGCCGTGTAGAATTTGCTGACGTTGTAGTGTTCTATCACAGCCCAGTACCGACCGGCGTCAGGATAAGTCGGGACGCCCTGGAACTGAATGAAGGTCTATTAAGCATCCGAAATGCGATCAGTCAACAGAAATTCGGTTCTCGTCTTGGACTACTTACCAAAACGCAAGAGGCTCCTTGTAGTAGTGGGCCGTACACTCCGTACGTGTGACCCGTGATCCAACCAATGTCTGCCGTGCAGAAGTATACATCTGTGGACTTGTGTGCAAAGACGAACTGGAATGTGGTGGCTGCGTATAGCATGTACCCGGCGGTAGTGTGGAGTACTCCCTTTGGTTTGCCCGTTGAACCGCTGAAAATGAGATAACACAAATTAGAAAAATGTCTACAGAGTTGGCTCTATAGTGTTTCCCCAACACGTGGGGCTTTTATTTGGATTCTTTATTACTTATTAACACCGCACTTGGAAGTAACAAGAAGACAGTTAATGGCGGATTTCGTAATTTTGAGCCTCGGTCAAGTGACGAGGATAACACTTGAGCTGGCGAATCCCTCTCCAAACTTCCACATCAGGCCTATGAAAGGACTTGGGACTTGACAGATTTTTATGCATCAGTTCCGCTACACATTCAGTTTTCAGTCATATTGGGGTGCGATCTCACGACCCAACAGAAACGCCATGCCAACGGGAGGACCGAGTGTGAAAGTTGGGGTTCATGGCACATTCAATTATGATCTAGACAGTAAAAAATGAAAATGACGCAAAAGTTGGTTGACAAGGAGTGTTAAAAATAGAGAAGGGTCATTAGGATATGGAGAAGTGTTACATGTGTTTACCAAGAAAAGTAAACCACTGAGAAAGAAAAAGATCTCTAGGGTGCCTTGGGAGTAGTAATTTCCGTTCTTACCAAAAGAAGGCAAGCTCTTTTAGAAGGTTTGACAAATTCATCATGCATCAACCCCATTACACGACGGGTATTTAGGGGCATCTGCACTAGATGTGTGATGTAATAGCGAAGTTTACTGGCGCAAGAGCCATATGTGGCCATGCTACGCCAAGCAAGATGTAACTATGGTTTAGACGCTTGAAAAAACATCAGAAAAAGAAAAATTAGTTAACAAGGAGAATCGAGAAAGATCGCTATGGTATTTCGGGGGAGGGGGGTGTCACCTGTGATTACCAAAGATAGTGAACACCATGTAAAAGAAAAAGTTCAATAGGGTGTCTCGGGATCATGATGCCCGAACCAACCTAAAGAAGGCAGCGTGAGTGAGTGAATGTAAATTTTATTGGCACCAGAGCCAGATATAGCTATGCTGCGTCAAACAAGATTTAACTGTGGTCTGGATGGGAAAAGATGGGGGGGAAAATCAAAAATTGGTTGACAAGGAGGGTCGAAAACAGAAGGATAGCTAGGGTAACCCGTATTTACCAAAGACTGTAAACCCCATAGGAAAGAAGATCACTAGGGTGTCTCGGGGTCATGACGGGGTGCCCAGCTAACTATACATCTGGCTACTGGCACTCATTTTAGTCGCCTCTTATGACATGCATGAGCTGCAGTGGGACTATTCTCTAATGAAGGCAGCATCTGCACTCGAACCCATGACTCGACGGAATAATGCCGGCCGCGAGTTCACCATGTCCATTAGGTTTCCATGGCCATTTTGGGGGTTTGAATATAGTTTAAGGTTAAAATATTTCCTAATGGATTCAACACGACTAATATGTAGATAGGATTCAACACGACTAATA
>BMAW01117927.1:52049-73209 GCA_019974015.1 Nephila pilipes | reverse complement strand
ACACGACTAATATGTAGATAGGATTCAACACGACTAATATGTAGATTAGATTAAATTATTGAAGTGTAGTGAATAAATGTGACGATTTGCATTTATATGCTGCTAATAATCCAATACTCGAGTTAAAGAGTTGGTATCAGACCTGCGTGGAATAAGGAGCTTTTGGAGTTACAAAGGATCAAGACACTTGGTTCGCTGATATAAGTAATTAATATACTAAACGTAAAATCAGAAGGCAAGTTTTTTTTTTATTCGCAAGTTTAAGCAAGATAGAAAATCTTTAAATATTCACAAACTGAATAAAAACATAATTATCACCATTTTTGACTGTTCACTAGATTGTGTAATTGTGCGATTCTCTAAGTAAGGTGAGTGAGTGTGAGAGAGTGGATGTAAAGATTATTGGCGCAAAAGCCACAGATGCGGCTATGCTGCGCCAAATAAGTTTTAACTGTGGTCTGGACGGGAAAAAAATTAAAGGAAAGACAAAAGTTCTTTGACAAGAAGGGTCGAAAATAGAGAAGGATTCCAGGATAACCTTTACTGTCTTTGGTAAAAATGGTGCATCGGCCATGTTTACCAAAGACAATAAACCCCATAGGAAAGATAAAGATCGCTTGAGTGCCTCGAGGTCATGATGCCCATGTTAACCAAAAGAAGGCAAGTCTCTGAGGTTCCCTGATATAATCCCTAAGGGCATTGTGCCCGACTATAACTCCAGATATTAGGTACCCATCTGAGTCGCCTCTTACGACATGCATGGCCTACAGTGGGACTATTCTGTCATTCCCGGTCACCACACGGGTCTCTCTAAATAATGGTAGAACACGTTTTTGCTTCCTTACATTTTCAATGCAATCTTGAAATCCTCTGTTGAACAGTTAGCTTTTATCACCATTTTAATTTATGAGACGGAAACTATGGCCAATGAAAGTTTTAATAGAGTTTACGTTATTCATTTTATCAACATTAAAACTAAAAAACTTAAATGTCTATCAACATGCACGTAGCAAACACTTTGCTTATATAAAAATGCACGCCTACTTAATGACGTTACGAATTTCATTTCATCTTTAACTACAATACAACAAGAACACTTATATAATCACCTCATTTTACTCTAATGTTAAAAACTGAAAACAATTCATCCATAAAATAAAATTTGAAAATTATGTCTTATAAAATGAGATTTAATCAGCAAGGATGAACGTAACATCTCTATTTAGTTTTAATGCTGACAAAAGCAAACTTTTTTTTAAAGTATAAATAGTTATTTTTCTGCTATTTTTCTAAGATGATTTCTTTTGCAGTTTTTCATCTATCGCCAAATATACAAGCTTAAAAACAGTATTATGGAAAATATAGTTTTGAGAAAAATCTGTATTGTTTTCAATAGCATATCAAAAACTAGTTTTTAATGAGTAGTGGTTAATAAATATTAGAATTTTACGAAAACAAAGGGAATTACTAAGTATACAAAATTTATACCTGGTGTACAGGATAAATAGGGGGTGCTCCGAGTCCACCCATTCCGGTTCACAGTTAACTGGAGCAGTTTCCATTTCTTCATGCCACCAACAATCTATATCGGAGTCCCATGGAACCTAAGAAAACAAAATGAACACTTAAATAATTTCAATTAAAAAAAAACATTGAGTTACTATTTAAGCACTTTGGCTTTTCTATGATAAATTTTTACAAATTAAATTAACTGTATTCAATCAGTTTACCCTGTTCAATTGGTCTATTCGCACGATTTTCTCTCCATTAACCGCCGATGATTTTTATTGAATTGAATGGCATAAAATTACAGTTTCTTCCCAACCAAAATGAAACGCTATTGGTTAAATTAGATGAAGATAATCAAAGTGAAGTGATTTAGATGCGATATATAAACGCTATGCAATTAATGGAAAATGAGGAGATGGAGAATCAAGACTTGAGGTTAGAGAATTATTCAGATTTAAATTCTTCTGTTTTGTAGATTGAAGATAATTCCACTAAAGTATTAAGCTACATTGTCGAAGAAAGTGGTGAAATCAGCAATGAATGGACTAGTAAAATAGATTTCTTATTTAAATTGTAAATTAAGATTGTGAGTTAGGTTGAGAATCTAAAGAGAGTGGTCTTAGATATTCTAAAGTGATAATTGGTTTTGTTCTTTCATGTTATCTGTTGGAAATGGGTAGTTTTTGACTAATATATCAGAGACATATGACACAGACGGGCAAACGTCACTCTTCTAAAATGGATAATAGTCTTTATTGCTCCACATCCCTCCATCGATACTCAAACTTCAAGTTTTATTTACCGTATCAATTTCGTATAATTGTGGTAAATAAAGTAAAAAATGTTTAAGGCAAACAGGTTATGGTGGAGGGTTTTCTCCTCCACCAAGTCAGACAAGTGTGAAACAGATGAATTGAAAGTGCGACGATGAAACAGAACATTCTACGAGGATGTGATGAACAGTAAATGGGACATGACTGAAAAAACACTTGTAATCACTCTTGCCAAACACAATATGCTTATGTGTAAACCGAATATGTCCAATGTAAAGACGAGTCAAGTTTAGTTTTTTTATTAACGTCGCACTAGAAGCAACACGAGGGCAATTGGCGACGGACCTCGTCATTTTGAACCACGGTCAAGTGACGAGGACGACACCAGAGCTGGCACCACCCTCTCCTAACATCCACACCACAACAACAGGAGAACATTGGACACCGACAGATTTAACGTGCATCAGCCCCGGCTACACGGAGGGTCTTTGGTAAAGGCGAGTCAAATTGTCGCGTGTTTTTCTCATTGGACTAATAGGCCCTTCACAAATGATAAGTTTTACGAATATAATTTATTATTGGACTGGAGACTCCAAGATTCCCACTATGCCTCATGAATGATATTTAAAGACGCCTGATGTCATCTAATGAGACTGCGTAAACCATATTAGAATTGCTCGCAAAGCATTAGTATTCTAGATCCGCTCGGAAAAGAATGAATGTCTCAATCTGTCGAAGGCTGGAATTCCCCTTTTTCAAATAGGTAATGCAATTCAAATGTTGACGAGAAAGGTTAAACTACCAAAGAACGTTCTAAAAAAATAACCCTTCACTTTTTAGTTTTCTAGTGACTTCATACTGCAGAAGCATAATGAATCATTAGCGACGAATACAGGTTTCCAGCCACGCTCAGATGACGAAATCGTCCCCTTAAGCTGAAATGTCACTCGGATTTCCCAGACATGCTCAATTTAATGAGCAGAACTCTCAATCCAAACATTGGTTTTTTGTTGGAATCAAAATTCCAACCCATTGGCAGTCGGCAATAAAGCTGGTGACTTAACACACTCACAAACAAACACCACATAACTTGGCTTCTTTTATTATCTTCCACTTTCAATAGAAATATCTCAGAGCACAGCAAGAAGACATTTTAATGAACAATTTAAACATAACTTTCAAGTCACTCGTGCTACATTTTTCTCTAGTTGTATATTGTTTATTAACGTCGCATTTGGAAGCAATACGAGCGGCGGACCTTGTAATTTTCAACAACAGACAAGTGACGACACCCGAGCTGACATTTCCCCCTCTAAATTTCCACGCCACGCCAATGGGAGGACTTGGAACCTCGACAGATTTAACATATATCAGCTCCGCAACATGGGTCTTTAGTGGACGACTCGAAGGAAACATCAGCCACAAGTTCGCGACCTTAACCACTAGGTTACTGCGGAAATGTGATCTAGACGGAAGAAACGGGAGGAGGGGAAGGAAAAACAATTGGTTGACTAGAAAAGAGTCAAAAATAGAGTAAAAACACTAGAATATTCAATGGGCACGTTATCGATTTTCAGCGAAGACGTCAACTCCTATGAGAAAGAAAAAGATCTCTAGAGTACCCGGGGTCCCGATTCTTGAACATAATTAAAAAAAAAAGGTAAGAAAAGGCTTGAATATAATTAAAAAAATGTGATGTGACGGTGGAGTTAATGGCTCAAGAGCCTGATGTGGCCATGCTGCTCCAGACAAGGTGTAACTTTGATCTAGACGTTTGAGTGAGTTAGTGATAATATTTGTAATGACGCAAAAGCCATATGTGGCCATGCTGCGCAAACAAGGTAATTGAGCGTAAAACTAGTATAGTGTAAATGTGTGATCTAGACATCTGGAAAAATTGAAAAAAAGAAACGATCGAAAATAGAAGGTTCACTTTGGTATCCCGAGCACTCGTCACAGGTGTTTACCAACCCGCGTGGTGACCGGGGATGACAGAATAGTCTCACTGTAGCTCATGCATGTCGTAAAAGGCGACTAAAATGGGTACCCAGCGTCTGGGGGTATAGCCGGGCACCATGCCCCTGGGGATTATATCAGGGGATCTCAGGGACTTGCCTTCTTCAGGTAAGTACGGGCATCATGACCCCGAGGCACCTTAGTGATCTTTTTCTTTCCCATGGGGTTTACTGTCTTTGGTAAACACGAGTGACGCACTCCCGGGATACCCTAGCAATCCTTCTCTATTTTCGAACCTCCTTGTCAACCATTTTTACCTTTTTTTTCAACTTCACGTCTAGTAATCTTGTTTGGCGCAGCATAGCCATATCTGGCTCTTGCGCCAGTAAATTTTACATTCACTCACTCACCGGTGTTTACCGAAGACTAACTATTCACAGACGAAAAGGTATTGAGAGAGTGATCGTTGATGACGCAAGGGCCAAGCCTCATGGTTAGTTGGTAAGGTTTTACTAACGTCAAACTAGAAGCAGTGAGCAAGTGAATGTAAAACTTATTGGCGCAAGAGCCAGATGTGGCCATGCAGCGCCAAAAGAAGATTTAACTATTTGGGTCTGGACGTGAAAAAATTGAAAAGGCAACAGGAAGACTTTGAGCCTCGACAGATTTAATGTGCATCAGCCCCAGCTACACGGCGAGTCTTCAGTGTCATCAAGGCTCGAACCTACGACTCGAAGAAAACCGCCATCCACGAGTCCGCCGCCGTATCCTCTAGCTACCACGGCCACGCCAAACCTCTTACCACCAAACATTAATTTTAAATGTTTAAAAAACTTTAAAAATTCTCTTTAAGATTATATAAAATACAAAGACTGATACACCAAAGATAAAAGGACAGAGTTAAAAGAAAAGCCGAACCTGTATGTCTGGAGAAGTCTTGTACGAGCGATGATGGACATTGAATCCGTTGACGTTATTGTTTAGAGAATCTCCGAGATGACGAACCACGATGCACTTGACTTGTAAATGCCTGCGGAAACATTGGTTTTGAATATATGGAACCAATTACGTGTCTGGAATACTCACAGAGATTAGATTTGTCTTACCTGGAGGCACACTGCTTGATCGCACCATCCGCTAGCGTTTTTAAATTTATCATTTTGTTTCCTCGCCAAAATCCGTCTGAAAAATAATTTATTCTTCAATAACATCTTTATTGTTTTAAAGGAAGATTTGCGAGAAAACTATTCAATAGGGAAGTAGAGATTTTCACCTGCTGTAATCAAGACACTACTTTGGGAATCCAGCATCCTTTCCGCCAGCGAATCGGAAGAGAATCCCCCGAACTGTAGAAAGTAAATAAGTTCGGTAAGCATGATTTTGCACAAAACACGAGTAGACAAAAATGAATTAAATGAGTTTAAGATGATAAAAAAAATTTTGATGAGAGAGCAAATAAAAATAATTTATGATAACCTGTGTTGCATCTAAAAGTTTTAATTGCTGAGGAATAATCGTAATATCCGGATAAAATTTATTCTGCTTATGAATTGATCCTATGCATATAATAAGAGCTATTAATATTAATTTATTTGATTTCAGGAAGCTGTAGATTGAAGTAACATACAGTGTAGTAACATACTCAGAGTATGATGCTGGTATGTATCTAAAGGTATACCCTTGAAGGGAGTGATTCACCGAAAAAACGAGGATAAGTCAGAAATTACTTTTCTTTCTGCAACTTTATCAAATAAGATGGGTGTATAACAAATATTTTTCCATGAACTTTCCACCTTGAGCAATGCACTTGGTCCAGAGAGCTACAAGCTTCCGTCTGCCTTCCTGGTAGAAGGTTTTCGGTTAATCGTGAAGCAGCTTTTGAACCTCATCCCGAACGTTCATGTCTGAGGCAAATCTACGGCCTCTCAAGTGCTCCAAAGAGACGAGTCTGAAGGGATCTGATCAGGGCTGTAGAGAGGTTATTCCGCAGTCTCATATCCCAACCTTTTTGTTTATATGATTTTAAGGTCCTTGTGCGACCGGGCGTTGTCACGCAACAAAATTTTGAGAGCAGACCACGGCGTTTGTTTCGAATCGCTGGTTTCAGCTTATTGGCCAACAAATAACTGTACCTTGCACTATTTACGGTAGTTCCCCTGCCTAAACAGTAGTCCAGTATAGGGGCTTTTTCGTCCCAAAACAGGGTTAGCATCACCTTTCCAGCAGATGGAGAAGTTTAATTTTTTACGATATTCTGGGTGGTTCCCCTCCCTGCTCTGGCGTTTCGATTCAGGCTCGTAGTGATGATCCCACGCTTCATCTTCTGCTTGAAAATGCGTCACGATCCAGTAAACGTTGGTAGATGTCCAAACGTTTTGTTTTCTGCGATAAGCATTCGAGAGACTCATCGCGCACACACTTTACGGAATTTGAGTTCCTTGTGGATAATTTGATAGGCAGAACCGTTACTGATGCTTAAAGAAGGAAAATCTATGGTAACTCGCCAATCTGCTGCATCTCTCTCTCAAGCTTGCTGAATGTTGTCAGTAGTCGAGGTTGATGGTCGCCCAGCTCCCTCTTTGTGTCAAGATCGTTAGGCCATTTTTAAACATTTCGAACCATACATTCACAAAAAACTTGCTTTTGCAAAGCACTTTCCCCGTATTATGACTGAAGTTTTTGGTGAATTTCAGCGCCTTTCACATCCTCCGACTACAAAATTCTAATAACTCTTCCTTGCTCCTCTTTGATGCAATCTGAAAGCAGAGCTGACATGCTTATGCTGTTCTGTTGAGGAAACATTCTTCTCGGGTTTTTTAACCCTCTCTGGCTTTTAGCCCCGAACTGACTGGAACATAATCCTTATGTCGAGACTGAGCTTTGGTTCTGCGCTAGCTCAGGAGTGAATTTAAAAGTTAAAATTTGGGAGTTAGAGTTATGAAGAAAAAAAAATTATACAGGATATTTTTAAGAACCGAAGCTTTTAGTTTGAGTTAGCAAAAAATAAAAAAGATTTATTAAATTGCTTTTATTTGCTTCTTGCTTCTATGGTCATAAGTTTTCAGCATTTTTATAAGTCATTGTTAAGGAAACGGGATAAAAAAATGATAGTTCGTATTGAGCAACTTTTTTTTCTAGACAAGGATAACTGGAACGTCGCCATTCCACATCCATACGCTTCATTGCGGGGAAAAAAAGACATTTCGTCACCAATCGCAAACCAGGTAAGCACACTTTGTAACACAGAAGCTGGAAACAAAAACCCATTCGTATACACTTCTGACTTTAAGATGTTTTGGGACTCATGTCGTTCAGACCTTGAAGTGCATATTCTTATACAGAATAGTGTGAAAACTATTTTCACTCGAAGACAAGCCGTATACAATTTTATTCGACGATACAGCAATTCTTATAGGGGAAGGGCATTACACCCCCCGTATCCTTCCCATCGCTACGCCATTGACTGTGCAGTAAAATGTTCTCGAAGTACACAAGAGTTCGATTGCTAATACTCAGTGTATCCAAAATGCCCAATGACTGATATCACAGACAGAATGTTGTTCTATTATTTGATATTAAGGCAAGATATTATTCTACTATTGACTACATAATCTCTCAATTCAATAAAACGCTTGGAACGAGTGTAATGGTCCATAAGTCATCTGGGACGTCTCCACTCCAACAATGAGTTTTGATGCTATCGCCGCTTCAATCTCTAAAATTGACTCGTACAACTGTCCCCCTTCACTTTCAATTTCATCTGGGTAAATAAAGAAGTTCGTGGGGCAGATCTGGTGAGTACAGAAGGCGGCCGATGAACAGGGTCTGCCTTGTCAAAATGTGCCGCACAAAGATGGACTCGCGAATATATGCATTGTGCAAGAGCTACCAATTTCCACTGTCCAACAAATATGATCTCGCAAGCCACATTAGTTTCAAAGTTGAGCCATCACATCTTTTCAGAATCCCCCCCCCTTCTAAGTCACAGCGGAATCTTGACGATGAGAGAGTGAGTGACAATGGGGTTTTATGGTACAAGAGCCAAAGCAGGGTTTGCTGCGCCAAACATTTGTTAAAATCAATTAAAATATGATTTCAAAAACACGAAACACTCACAAGGTAACCTTGACGATGAAATTCTATAGCACAAGCTCAATATTTTCCTCATTTCGCCTCGAACTTGGATAGCACGACTAACCGAGTCTTCAGTCTAGTCTATTCCAACTCTAAATTCTAAAACCACTCAAATACTCGGGAACGCTTGTAGTATTCTCACATGCTCAGATTTAGACAGAGTATTTGTGGTCATTTATCTCCAATTTAAAACAAAATGATGTTCATTCGCAGCTCTCTCTTTCTTTCTATGACAATGACGGACAACTTCACGCAAAGGAACGCTGGCAAGTCGGAACGAGTCAGAAATTAATGCAATGGCTTGATACGGGTAGGTCCATTATCCTGTAGGTATCGTAGAGATAGCGCTATTTGTACTTTCTTATAACCAGGCTTTATAGAACTTACTGAATACACAGTAAAACAAATTAGAGAAAGCATGCGACTCAAGTAGCTCGTCCTAACTAGATTATCCTTGAACAGTATTTTGCTTTTGTATTATTGTTTTCGTTTAACTATCCTTGAACAGTACTTTTCAGCGTTTTTCTTATCAATTCTAGACTGTTCAATGTTTAAATAATTTTTTTGCAGTTCCCAGAATGACAAAACACTTTGTCGGATACTTATATCGTCTACACAAGTTCAGAATGTACGTAAATACATTTAATCCATGTTTTAATCATTTAACTTTTTTTTCCTAGAGTTATTTATTTTCGGTATTCCCGTTGAAAAAATATTGGCGCTCGATAATTCACCGAATATGCCGGATTAAAGATTGTTTACTTTTCAGATTTTACAAAGTACGCAAGGGAATTCAAGATTAATTTGAATTTATGAGCAGCGGGCACTTACCACAACGTTGTGCACTGCTCCTATTCTTGTACAAGCCAGCATCGAGGCAACTCCTTCGATGATCATGGGCATATAAATTGTTACTCTGTCGCCTTTCTTGACGCCTGAAAGGGATGAAAAATGTCGTTAACGACACTGAAGTCTCATTGAGAACAAAAACTTCAGACTAAATAACTACAAATATTCACATAGCTTTGTTGTTAAAATTAGCGTCGCATTAGAGTCAAAAAATATGTCTTGATATTGATCCACTAGTTTTTCGTAAAATTTTTTCGAATTGTATTCTTTTCAGAGGTAACGATTTGTCATTGCGTTACGATACGAAGGCATCCGAGTTGGCATAAGCTCTTAACATTTTCACTTTCCATCGCATCTGGATGAGTTTTGGAGGTTTATAAGGCTCAATAAGCCAGATAGGGCTATGCTGCTCTAAATCGGGTGCAATTGATCTAGATATTTGAAAAAAAAAAAAGGGGGGGGGGGGGTTAAAAATTGGTAGATGAAAAGGAAGGTAGAAAACAGAATGGTTGGTTTGATTTATGGCACTGAATCTTCAGGGGCAAAAACAGAATGATGCGAAGTGATGGTGAATTTTAATGTCGAAGGAATCAAATACTGTTGTGCTGCGTCCAATAAGGTGTAACTGATCTAGACATTTGAAAAATGGAAAAGTAAAAATTGTTTAACAAACTGAAGGGTCTAAAGAGAATAATCGTTTAGGTATCCGGAGGAAGGGAGAAGGGTATCGTCCATGTTTACCACAGACTGTAAACCCTAAAGGAAAGTAAAAGATCACTGAAGTACCTCCGAGTAACGATTGCCCGCACCTACTTAAAGATTGATCGTTTATCAACGTTGCAGAAGCTAAATGCCGCCATTTTTAATACAGTCTCGGGGGGGGGATTTGATTGTTTGCTTATCATTTTTAAATTAGCATTTGGCGCGATTTAGGAAACTCGCCGAACACGATGTAGACAGCTAACTCGCGAGCTTTTGATTACTATTGCCAAGCGAATGTTTAGTTTAGTTCTTATTAACGTCGCACTAGAAGCAACACGAGGGATATTGGCAACGTACCTCGTAATTTTGAATCACGGTCAAGTGACGAAGACGACACCCGAGCTGGCACCCCCTCTCCTAACATCCACACCATGCCAATGGCAGGACTTTGGGCCCAACAGATTGAACGTGCATCACCCCCGGTCGGGCTTATTTAATGGCGGGTTTTTAGCGGCCAAGGATCGAACCCGCGACTGAACGAAAACCGTCGGCCACGAATCCGAAGCCATGACCACTAGGCTACGCGGCCTGCCAAGCGAGAGAAATATCAATATTTAATATAATTAAATTTAAACAGAGGTTGTGAGTGGAGTAAAATACCAAGATTTGGGAGAAAATTCTGCGAACTAATAACGTATCTGTATCTTTACTGCAAACCTACCTTTATCTTTGAGGACATTGGCGAACTTGCAAACCATTTTGAGGAGTTGCCTGTAGGTGATGGACTTTCTCTCATGGATATCATTTCCTTCCCTGAAAAAGATATTAAATCAAATTTCCTAAAAACATGGGTTTGATTGAATGAAATTTACTCATACACCAATTATCAAGCCTTCGAAGTTCTACTTTTAGAATAATGTATATAATCCGAATTTAGTATTGTGTTTAAACCTGAAATTTTTCTTCAATTTTATATTTCACAACTATCCAACACAAAATTGCATACTGATCGAACCTAGACCAAATTCGATCGGGCTCTGTATAATTATACAGACAGTAATCGATTTTTGCAATATAAGGACGGAGAAAAAAATCGTAATTCGATAAGATTTGAAAAATATCAATCACAAGATTAAAAGAATAAGTCTCGTAAAATCACAAGTGTTTATTAAGAACTAAATTCATTGTTCGAAATCCGAAAAATGCTTAAACTCCGAAAAAAAATTAAATTTTAACGAAAATTAGGCAGCAAAGACTAGAACAACAAGAGAGTAAATAAGGAAAAAAAAAAACAGAATTTCGTCGTATTCATATTGTTATTCAATTCTCAGTCGAAATGTTTAGAAAGCTAATAGTTATAATCAAAGGAACATCGAAAGACGGTACAATCAGGCGAGAAAAGTCATTCATTTCCTTTATTTCCTCAATTAGCTTCATCCTACAGCGCATTATATAATCTTTTCTGTCGGGGATTGTGTTTATATTGCATTAGGGTAAAATTCAAGTTTAACTTGCTGCTTGGCGCAATTTTCAAAACCACACGAAATTAGTGCCAAATGCAGGGTTACCAGAAGAATGGTTTACCTAACCAGAAAGGTTCAGTTTGGCGATTAATCACCAAATTTTTCATAGCCAAGCAATGTGTTAAAATAGGACCCAACCCACAATTTATACAAGAATAATTGGAGAGTTTGCTTGTACACCTATCCTCGATTTTCATAAACTGTTTGCAAAAGTGCGTACAAAAACGCTGCAATGCAAGAAGTGCATCCACAGCTATATACATCAACACTTTTACTTGGAACACCCATAACTTTAACGAGAAATAAGGGTTAGTTTACTTTTTGATAAAGATGTTTCTGTAACATTTTTTTTACTGTAGTTCTTCGTACGAGAGTTGATTCGGCGATTGTTCAATAATGTCGCACTAAAGAGCGAATGAGCAACAATACGGGTTACCGGGGCAAAATGTGGCAAAGCTACGCCAAGCATCTGTTCGAAGAGCGTCACGTTTTAAAGTTATACATAAAATATAATAACTAAAAACAAAGCAAAAGCAGACAGGAATAAAATCTTTGATATGGTTTTAGAAACCAATAAAGTGCGGTGGGATTTTGACCACCAAGTCAGACAAGTTTAAAACAGATGCATTAAAAAAGACGATACGATGATGAAACACCGGAAGGTCAATTACAGTATGATGAACAGTGTACGGGACATGACAGAAAGTGAAAGTTATGCAGCAAGAGCTAAATCTAGCTATGCTGCCTTAAGGCATGTGCGGCTGCATGCAAGCATAGTTTAGTTTTTTTTATTAATGTCGCACTAGAAACAACACGAGGGCTATTGGCGACGGACCTCATAATTCTGAGCCACGATCAAGGGGCGAGCACGACACCCCTTCTCCTAACTTCCACACCACTCCAACGGGAGGACTTTGGGCTCCGATAGATTTAACGTGCATCAACCCCGGCTACACAGCGAATCTTTTGTGCCACTCTCTAATATACCATCCCTTCTCTCTCTCGCTGGCCACGAATCCGAAACCATGACCACTAGGTTACTGCAGCCACCAGCTGCACGTAAGATGCAAGAAAAAGAAGAAGAAAAAAAAGTCTGACAAGGAATATCAAAAACAGAAGGATCACCAAGATATTCTGAGGGTGCATCACCCATGATTATCGGAGAATGTACACTCCATAAGAAATACCCGGAAAAAAAAAGATCTCTAAGTCATGGATATTTTCCACGACAAAATGAAAACTAATGAAAACTTTCAATAAGATTTCAAAATATTTACTTGAATAAACCTCCCGACCACTGACATAATATTTAAATGGACAAAACATAGAAGAGAGGAAATACTAAGCACTCGAATCATCAGCAAAATGATTACAACTCCAGGGCTTTTACATGAATTCAACTTTTGATAACGCACAATGTAGAACATCAGTGATTTGGAACATATCTTTTACCTACAATAAATACGCCTCCAACAGAAATCTGCCCTGGATTATTCTCAAGAATTTCAAAGAATGTTTGGAGATAATCGTGGCTAATAAAACCAGTTTTCAGAGCATTCTTGCAAAAGATTAAATATTTTGATATTTATTGAATTAAAAAAAATCTCTGAAAAAGGGGATAAAAGTCATTGTTACTTTATATCCCATAAAACAAGTCATGGTACTCTTATTTGCTTAAAGGAAGTAGGTCCCTGAGGGACATGACAGGAAGGACACTGGGGCACATTATCGAGTGAAAAAATGTGGGAAACGCAAGTGTATCCCAATGCAAAGAAGAGTCAATTCGACATCCGCTCTTTACACTGGAACATCAGGCCATGCATCAATGTCTCAGAAGTAATTCCAGGGCTTGTAGCGAAGCCTTCGCGTGAGATATGCGCAGTCCATTAAGGATCAGATTCTTTCATAACTTTTAAAAATAAACAGAGATGCATGAAAGTTTCATTCACATTTCTGATTGTCAAGATCGTAGAATATTATCTATACGTATCACGAAAATTCGAAGATAATTTTTTACATTATCTCAAAGCGAGTGATTGTGGCCTTATGGCGCAAGAGTCTAATTTGATTATGCTACGCCAAACATTTTTTCCCAATGTACTTAACCAGCTAGTGTGTATTTTTATTGTACGAGAGCTAGACGTAGTCATTTTTTAATAAACTAGCGAATTGTTTGAAAATGGAATGCACGATAGTAAAAGACAATCTATTCCTTCCAATTATGGTTTCCTTTAAAAAATAGTTTTCGCTCTGAAATTTATAGCTTTATTATAATTAAAACGATTCAGCTGAAATACAAAACTTCCATCATACTAATATTGGCTTTACTTACGAGGAAAAAAACTAATTGCGCGTCAATGTCACTTAACGAACTTTGAATCTTGTTTACACGAAACACGCTTATTCGAGGATAATACTCAATTAAGTAAGTCGAGTCGCATAAACCCTTTAGGGTTGACGATCCGAAGCAATTATATTCATTACAAGAGAAACTACTCCTCAGTATCGGGAATTCTTTCGAAACCTCTTTGAGAGTTTTGTCTATCGAAGGTGCAGTTAGAATTAAAATGTGGTATTTATACGTTAAGAAATAAGTTACATCGCCACCAGTCTATTTTTAATCTAACGTTAAGTTTACCAAGCGGGTAAAAATAACACATTTTAAAATTTTATTTTCTACTAACTGGCCCGGCTATGCTTCGCTAAATTTGAGTATATAGGAGGATGGTTATTGAAAATTATTTATTCGATTTCAGAATTGTACATTTTCAAAAATAAACGACACAGCATAAGTAATACACGAATATAAAGGAAAACTGAAAGTTATATTGTGAAAAATAGGTAGCCCTCGAGCGTTCATCGAAAAGTTATTTCACGAAAGCTGTTTTTGGAGGTTTTATAGAGCTATCTCGCAAATGTATCGGTCGCAGTAGACCAAATGACTTGATGTTACACGGTTGGCCACTTAAGTTTCCTCATATGGTTCAATGCTTTTTTTCTGGGGGGGGGGGGGTTGTAGAAGAACACTTTTCTTCTCATGCTTAAACTTTATCAATGAGAGAAAAAATGATTTTTAACTAAGCCAATTCCTGAGAACAGAATAGAAAAATCTTTGTTGCCTCCAAAATGTTTTTCTGGGACAACGTTTAAAAACGAAGAGGGGGTACATCCCTACAGAAAATGTCCCATCCGAGCAGTTTTCTAGGGAAAGAATTGCAAGAGGCATTCTTTTCTTCCAGGCAGTGATCTATTAGAAAACAGGTCTTCGAAAATGGCCATCTCAGCGTATCACCTCTTAACGGAATTTAATTGTCCACTAGAGGTAGACTGATATCATAAACGAACAGTAGTCTGGAAATCTGGGCCGAGATCCATTTTCTTTTGCTCAAATCGTTACTTTGTAATTTTATAACTTTAACTTGCTTGATTTTTTTTCTTAATTTTTTGATCCGATAGTGATTAAGAAGCAGTGGGAGTCTCTGAAATTATTTTAACTCATTTGGAAAAAATTCCAAAGGCCAATTTGAAGCACAAAGTAGCATCCTTGGTCAGTTTCAAACGGGAGATGCGATAGTGAATTTTATTGACGCAAGAGCCAAAGTGGCCATGCTGCGCCAAACAAGATGTAACTGTGGTCAAGACGTGTGAAAAATTGAAGATAAAAATTTGTTGACGAGGGTCAAAAATAGAGAAGGATCGCCAGGGTACTCTGGGGGCACGTCACACATGTTTACCAAGTGAATGAGAGAGTGAATGTGAAGGTTATTGGCGCAAGAGCTAGATGTGGCCATGCTGCGCCACAAAACCAGTGTTTACCAAAGACAATAAACCCTATGGAAAAGATCACAAGAGTGCTTCGAGGTCCTGATACACGTACCTACCTAAAGGAAACAAGCCCTGAGGTCCCCCTGAAATAATCCCCAAGGGCAGGGTGCCCAGCTATACCCCCAGACGCTGAGTACCCATTGGAGTCACCTCTTACGACAATCATGAGCTACAGGGATTATTCTGTCATTCCCGGTCATCACACGGGTTTTTACGGGGCTAATTTTAAACTAAGGAAATTGCATCTTCCATGGCGATGACGATATGCACCCCCAAAAATTAATTTCAGTGTACGCCAATGCATTTCCCACAACTTTATTTAAATTTAAACAACAGATTTTTGCTGATGTGCAATCTATATCCACTGACTATTTACAACTTGTTTAGTAGGAATGTACGTATAGAATTGACATTATACGTGTACTAAAGGAAGTTATGAATACTTGTAAAGCACTATATTTTCTATTCAAGTATTATTTATTCCGTGTTTATTTTTGAAAATACGGAATTTAGAAATCGGATGAATGGTTTTGAATAATCCTGTATGTATGAATAGAATCCAACAGAAATTCGATATCAATTTAAAATGACTTCAATTTAATTGTGTTTGGTATCTAGTTAAATTACTTTGAATATAAGTAATGAAAAGCAACAACGTCTCCGGACAAAAAGTTTTTATTTTAACGGAAATTAAATACCGTTAAATTTGCGACACAATTTAATTTTAATATTTGCCTTTTTACCTCATTACGGATACATTTTTCAATGTGCATTATAGGATTTAAATTATAAATAATTCGTCAGTGAAATCTTAATTCTATAAATGAATAAAAACGTAAAAATTCTAATTTAACAGCATTAAATTCATGAATGTTTCGGTATTTTGTCGATTTTTGAAGTCATACGATATTTTATGCCAGTTTGGCGACCTATTTTAAAAGTCACCAAATTTATCGTTGCCAACTCTCATCCTATAATTCATTTTAACAGCGTTACCTATCGGATTTAATTCTCAAATAATTTTTAAACACTCTTGGCAATAAGAAACTGAAAATTTCAACTACTGCGATTGAGTAGTTTGAGTTTAGAGAACACACGTACATAGCCTTTTATTTATATAGATTATAAAGTTTCCCGTTTTCTCTACACAGAGTGACTACGCTTTTTATTTATAAAATTCTCATCAGGCTGTTCTTAAAGTACGACTCGGAAACTTTGTTTCTTAACTAAAAATGTAGAATACAAAACTGCAGCTCTTGAGAGAAGGGTTCCCAGGAGTATTCTTGGTGGCGTCATAGAAAACGGCATTTGAAGAAGTTTAATTCTGAAGTTTATATAATTTAATGAGCCTCTGTGATATCCATTAACTGTATAAAAGTGAAACAAATGAACTGGATCGCTTTGTCAGAATCGATGGAAAAAAATCCAGTAAAGAAGGTTTTTGTCGCAAAGTCCTCTGATCGGAAAAGATGACAAAACTACGGTTGCTCGATTCTGCTGAATCGAATTTTAAGTTAATTGGAGAGAGAGGAAATGACAGACTAGGGCAAGAGGCAGATTTTGAAGAAATCTTCAAAAGAAGGTTTTGGCCCACCCTGAGTTGTATAGTCAAGTATGATAAATTAGTTTATTTCACACATCGATTCCACTCTTTCACTCCAACTAGAAACAAGATCAAATAATCAACTTTTGATGAATACATGCATTTATAAAACATTGGATAAATTTAGTGTTAATAAAGAATAGTTTCGAACGGATTTATTAGTTTTAGGAAGGCAAGAATACTTGGCCATACTCTCGTCAAAAAAATTATTAGTTCTCTAATTAGGGCATTTTTTATATAATTGTTACAACTGTATAAATGTAATCTAGAAGCAAGGCGAGGGATAGAAATATTAGTAGGCAGAAGGATGGGGAAAAAAAGGAAAATCACCATCAGAAATTCTGAATGAAATGAAACATTTTAGATAAAAGTGAAAACAATCGATATCTTCAGACATTTAACTTTCACTTTAAATGTGTATCCATAAATATATCCTTCAAACAATTGGGTTTGATTGTTTTATTTGAGTTGCACTTTGAAGCAACACTATTAGGGGCGGACCTTGTAATTTTGAAACTCTGTCTTGTAACGAAAACGATACCCTACCTTGGCACCCTTTTCTGCCAACTTCCACACTATCACAAAGTGACGACTTGGAGTGAGTGAATGCTGGGGTTTACGACGCAGGACCCACATGCGGCTTTGCAACGCCAAGCAATATGCATTTGTAATTAAAGTGTTAGAAAAAATTTGGAAAAAGAGGATAAAAGTTGGACGACTGTTGGGTTTTATAGTGCAAGAGCCATGTCTGGTTATGCTACGACAGATATTTGTTTTAAATACTTTAAGTGTTTATTACTTTGAAAACAATATCAAAATAGATAAAATATAATGATTGATGAAAAAAGGAAAAATTTAAAGGTTGAAATTTGTAAAGTCAATTCTTCCCTCTCCAAGTCAGACAAGTTTAAAACAAACAAAAGAGGGGAGGAGAATGAAAGGAGATGATTATCAAATACTGGACAAACAATCAAAATGTGATGTATAGTGAATGGGACATGACAGGACAAAAATATGTTAATAAGAAGGGTCGAAAATAGGGAAGAATCGTTAGGGTACCCTGGGGGATGGGAGCAACCATGTTTACTAAAGACAGTAATCCGCGTGGGAAAGAAAAGTATTACTGTGATACCTCGGGGTCATGATGTTTATAGTTATCTAAAGACAAACTCTTGTCGAGCATCAACCATCCCAATTACAACGGAAATATATTAACTTCCCAACTGCCAAACACGCTCACGAAATTGATGACAACTTGCAGCCTCCCGTGTGGCCAACTCTTCTCTCCTGCTACAGAACTAGAAATATGAAACTAGTCGCCTGAACAACCCGACGCAGTCACAATTCTTCGAAATCTTTGCTCGAAAACGTTTCAATGATTCTCAGGAAACGATCAAGATATTTCGTCACGTTGCCACTTATACGATATTAGGATAATTAGAAATCCTATTACATACGCGTCTTTAAATCTTTCTATAAATCCTAGCTACGCAATACAGAAATCAGTCTCATTTTATTTCGGTGATATAATCACTGAGCTCAAATATCGTACGAGAGGGTGGATCTCACTCGAAATTAATTCATTAAAAAAATGACTGACTTCCGTGTGTGTTTGCGTCTAGGAGAAACAGTTGCTTAGCATTTTTAGTTTCCAACTGCTTCACAAAGATTTACAGGAGACGACAAAAACTCATTTAAGGGTGTCAGGACATACCCTATCCAAGACTCATTGTGTTTGTGATTTATAGTTAGGTAGGATAAATCTACTAGATATAATTCAATAAGAGATTTAAACTTTTAAAAATCAGATATTTTACATTAAGAGAATTGCATTACCATTTAGTTCACCTTTAAATAAAAGCTAGATTAATTCCATTTAGTCAGAAATTAATGACCAAAAAAGCAGTTACGCGAGATATACGTGTGAGCAAAAATTCAACTCTACGTTGATGAATGCAAGGGCCTACCCTCCTTCCTCCCCCATGTCCCTCACTACTCGGGCATATATTGAAACTATAATTAAACGCAGAATTTTTGCTTGATTTGATGATAGGAAATGAGTTAAAATTAATGTACTTTGAACTAAAAAGACACGCATAGGTATGAACATAGCAAGTTAAATTAAAGCTTGTAAAAAATAATGAAAATGAAATTAGTTGAAAAGTTTAGTTTTTATTAACGTCACACTAGAAGCAACACGAGGGCTATTGGCGACGGACCTCGTAATTTTGAACCACCGTCAAGTGACGAAGACGACACCAGAGCTGGCACCCCCTTCTCCTAGCATCCACACCACTCCAACGGGAGGACTTTGGGCCCCGACAGATTTAAAGTGCATCAGCCCCGGCTATACGGCCGATCTTTGGCGGCCAAGGATCGAACCCGCGATTGAACGAAAACCACCGGCCACGAATCCGAAACCATGACCACTAGGCTACCGCGGCCACAATTGGTTGAACAGAGGGTTTGGTTTTATTAACGTCGCCCTAGAAGCAACACGAGTGATATTGGCAACGGATCTCTTAATTGGTTGAACAGAGGGATTCAAAATAGGTTGTTTTGGTTGGTTTTATTAATGTTGCACTAGAAGCAACACGAGGGTTTTTGGCGACGGACCTTGTAATTTAGAACCTCGGTCAAGTGACGAAGATGACATCTGAGCTGGGATCGAAAATAGAAAAGGTTCATTAGGGTATCAGGGGGGCTAGAGACAGTAAATTGCAGTGAAAAAATCAACAGAGGTCCTCGTGTGAGACTTCCGTACTTGGCAGAAGAAGCCAAGCTCCTGAAGAGATATTTATCGCATAAATATAATGCATATCTGTGAGAAAGAAACAATGAAAGGCAGAAAAATATTGGTTGATAAGGAGGATGAATAGGAAAAATTTTAGAGTCATTCAAGGGGGAGCATCGCCAGTGTTTATCAAAGACAATCAATGAGAGAGGAGAAATCCATGACACGTGGGGGTCCAAATTCCGTAAAGACAAAACCTCAAAGTAATTTAATTTTTGGATGATTTTATGCGTCTGAAGCAATTTAACGTATTGTAAGGGAGAGGTCCCTCTGCCCGAACATAACATCGGAACCGGAGATTTTTCAAAAGTGTGAAGTTAATGATTAAACAAAGAGGGTGATTTCTATCAACTTATTTATAAATGTTTCGTTTACTGTTATAAAAAAGTTACTAAGTTATGTACAAGCAAAATGAGGATTGAAGGTTACAATCGTAATAACGAAAAATTGCAAAAAAAAACGAAATTAGATTCACACAATTTAATTTTCCACATTACTTCATAGAAATTAGAAGCTTATAGTCACCAAATGATAGTAATCATTTCATGGACGATACCATGTGAAACAACACTCATCTTTATAAAGGGGTGCACATTGCATTAAGCGAGCTAGTGATGGTAAGATTTTAATGGCGCCAATGCCGATGTGGCCGTGCTGCACCAAACAAATCAAGCAATTTATTGTAAAGGTGTGATCCAGATATACGAAAAAAATTGACTGACAAGGAAGTTTTAAAATCGATAAGGATCGTTAGAGTATCCCTAGGACGCCTCACCGGTGTTTACCAAAGATAGTAAACCCTATAGGAAAGAAAGATCACTAAGGGGCCTCAGGTGATGATGACCATACCTACCTGAACCTGAAGGAGACACGCCCTCGATGTTCCCCGATATAATCCACAGGGGTAGGATGCCCTGCTATACCCCCAGATGCTGGGTACCCATTTTAGTCGCTTCTTACGAGATGTATGAGCTACAGTGGAACTATTCTTTCACACCCGATTATCACTCGGGTGTACCCCGTGGGAAAGAAAAGGATCACTAAAGTTCCTTGGGTGAGTGAAGTTGGTACCCACTCAAAGAAGGCAAGCTCCTAACTGTGAGGTCTTATCATTGCGCATACACGACAATGCTTTTGAAAATTTCTCTTTCCTTTGCCCACGACTTTCTCCAGTGCAATCTTCCTCATATCTATAGATAACCTTCATGGAGAATCTTATTTTGGTGCCCGTTTTGTAGCTTTCGACTTGAATAGCACGGGTGAGTGAAGGTGAAGTTTAATGGTGCAAGAGCCAGGTGGCACCCAACAAGGTACCACTGACGCTTGAACAAGTGAAAAAAAAAAGATTAAAATTGATTGTCAAGGAGACTGAAAAATAGTGATGTGAATGTTTATGTCGCACTGAGAAGCAACGCAAAGACAGATGACGAATTTTGAACCTCAGTCAAGTGACTACATCGGAGTGCGGCAGGATTTATAGGCGCAAGAGCAA
>BMAW01117927.1:0-52024 GCA_019974015.1 Nephila pilipes | reverse complement strand
AAAAAAAAAAAAAAAAAAGAAAGAAAGAAAAGAAAGAAAATAGAAAAAAAAAAAAAAAAAACATGTGGATCTAGGATGTTTGAAATAAAGTAAAAAATTGACACAAGGAATTAAGCATCTACATCTGTCATTCCTAGACAAAAAAACAAGCCAAAAAAAGTCTGGAATTCTGAGATCTAAAAGGATTTTAAAGATTTTTCTAATCATATTTGAAGTATAAAAAAATTCTATATATTTAAATAGCTTAGAGATTCAATTTCAGTCTACTTTTGGAGAACATCAATATATGCAAACGAAATTATCTCTAAATACAGTTTAAATCGAGAATGAGAAAGTTTCATTTTAAAATAAAAGGTATGTATATAATAATAAAGGGAAACTATTTTGGTAAGTTATCAGCGAAACATAACGAACATCGTATTTTAACATGGTTACGTTTTTTTTAATAACTTAGACCAGTCCATTGTCTTTTGCAACAATTCATTCCATTGTTTGATAGCACGATATCCATTTCGTATCAACGAGCTCGTATATTTCAAATGCAATATTGGATTGGTGATATTTGGTTCTTTACTTGAAGTCTCAAGGCACCAAGCTGGAAACCAATTTAAAATTGATGCACAGCTCACGTTTGTTAATTGATTGTTTCATTAACGCCGTACCTGTGAAGCAAATACGGAGACTAATGGAGATGGAGTGAGTGGGATGGCGAAAAGAGAGCACAATAAAACAATGTAAAGGTAGATCCAGACGTTTGAAAAAGTTGAAAAACTGTCGATAAGGAAGGTCGAAGACAGGCCCCAGGATCAGGTAAATTCATCTAATACATCAATCAATAACTCCTGAGGATTAACATTGAAATAACATTTTTTTTTGCAAAATTTTTTTTTTATTCATCAATATAACACTTTGTTAATCACCTTTTAGGTGATGGCACTGTTCCAACGTTTTCCAAATCTTTTTTTTCTTCCTCTCTAATTTTTTTTTTTTTCCTCAAGAAATCTTTTGTTGGTGAGTAAATAGCGATAAACAGCTTGAACTATCGACTCGTTGCTGTTTTTGTTCCATCGAGCAATCATGGCAATCACTTGGAAAAACTTTTCACTTCACTTCAAAAAAAATTTCTTGTGCAAATAATACCTCCATATGGATATCTGTGTCATTCAGCAACTTACGGAGCTTCATTTTACGATCTTTCATTATAATTTTGTCACTTCACCTACATTTTCCCGGTGTAATGGTTTCCCATGGTGGTTCACCTGAGCGTTCTGCGTCATTTGTGTCGGTGCATGACCACGTTTAAACTCGGCAAACCACCGACAAATCGCTGTTTCTTTATTGACAAGTATCTGCACATTTTTCTAATCCATTGCTCTCTGCTTGTACGGTGTTTTTACCCCATTAAAAAATAATGTTTTATCAGAATAAAACTGGTTTTTCATTTTTAAACAAAACTACAAATGGATTTCATCTCCAACCTCGATAATTTTAGCTGTTTTGTCTGATCGATCAAAATTTTGACATTCTGCCAAAGGTTAGTACTCTAGAAAGACCTGGTTATTGCTTCATTATGAGCTATCTCTGGGTTAGTCTCTGGGAGTTATTGGATTGATGTGTTATACCTCAAGACGTGCCTTCGAGACATGCATGAGCTACAGTGGGGTTTATTCTTCACGTCCCGGTCACCTTGTACGGGTGTACAGCGATGGATCTCGTAATTGAACTGGCACGTCTCTCGAGGGCACCTGAGCTTTCAGCACTCTACCTTCTTCAAACTTCCTCACCGACAACGAGGAGTGAGTGAATGTGAAGGCTATTGCATAAGAACCAGATGGGGCTATGCTGCACCAAACAAGATTTGACCATGGTCTAATGTGTGAAAATTGATAAAACAATTGGTTGACAAGGAGGGTCGAAAATAGAGAAGATCGCTAGGGCAGACCGAGTGCTACTCAAAAAAAGTTTATCAAAGATAGTAAGCCTCATTGGAGAGAGAAAGATCACTAGGTGTCTCGGGGCCGCGACGCCCGCAATTTTACCAAAAAAGAAGGTTTGTCCATGAAGTGCCCTGATATCCTCTCAGGGCAGGGTGCCTGGCTGGTACCTCAGACGCTGGGCAGCACGCATTTGAGTCGCCTCATGATATGTGCATGAGAGCTACAGAGGACTATTCTTGTCATTCTCTGTCACCACAATGGCCGACAAATGAGAGAGGAATTAGGACCTCGATAGGATTTAACTTGCATCAGCCTAGCTACTACCCGGTGAGCCTTCATTACACTCCGTCTAAAACCACACCTGATTTGAGAACAATAAATTGTGAGTTCGTAAATCCAAGCGACTCATTATAATAGTAGGCCAATCATGTTTTGTAAAGATCAATGCAAGCAATGAAGGAGATATACCGTGAATCGGTAATACCTAGATCTGAAATACATTTTACAGGGTGTATAATTTTCTTTAATTACTATTTCAGAGAGGTAATGTAAAGGAAGCAGGAAAATAAATTGAAAAAAAGGAAATTTTCGTCTGTATCTTTCAATTGACTGTGTATTTTGGAAAAATAATAATTTTAAAAGAAAATGAAAACTCTAAAAAGAAAAAAACTGCATTTCCTAATGTGAAGGCCGGTGGAAGTCTTATTTGGCCATGATTTATCAGTCTAGGACTGCCCCTTTTAGCAATAAACGAAGTATATCTTGATTGGATTATTTCACACGTTTCAGACTGAACTAGATTGCAAAAAATTAATCATGCAGATATGTATCTTTTACATAATAATAATTTTAATGTGGACAGGGCAGATACATTTAAATTACCTCCTTGAAATTGTAGGTGCTAGTTTTAGTGTGCAGCCTGGTAGTCATTTAGCCTGTTTTAAAATGTAAAATCTTTTAAATAATAACTTTCGGGTGTTTAAAATTATTCATCCGATTTTGCACCCATATTTTCATAAACGATACAAAATGATACATACTTGCTCTTACATTCATGTATGGTTTTTCTTTTGTAAGTGTTCGATATATAATGAAGTATAATATCTGTCAATCTTTTGTAAATTCTTCATAATCACGTTGCAATGCAGATCAGTGGTAATGGATCAGGCCAGCAGCAGAAATCGGTTCACAAATTCCAGGAATGGTGGCATGTAGACTTTTTCATCAGAAATATTTTAGTACTGAGCTTTGGACGGGGTACTTTTGGCTAGTCTACGGTGGCAAAAAAGATAAGACTTCAGTTCTGAATGTTCGATTAATAAGAATTTATAAATCGTTTGGCATGATCACAGAAATTCTTGAGAACAATACACTCCACGGTAAATGGTACCAACCGAATATTAAAACCTGAAGTCTTTCCTCGTACTTCCCTCAGCTAGGATTTGGCACACAGGCATACCTGATCAAAAAGAATGAGATGCATGAGGACGACATCTAAGATGGCACCCATGTTTTCAAAAAAATTTCCACGCGAAAGATTAGTACGATATTGGTTGGAAACGAGAGCTTACGCCAATGGGAGTGATCGGGAGCCTCCACAGATTTAATGCACTAATTCTGGCTACACGGCAGATCTTTAGAGGCCTCGTCTTGAGCTCATCAGCTCAGCCCTCGAGCTTTGCGTAGTTCCACTAGGCCACGTACCTTCTGATGAAATGACTGATTTACTTTAGTTTTGTTTAACGTTGCACTAGAAGGAATACGGGTGACGGATCTCTTGATTTTGAACTTCGTCAATCGACGAAGACGACATAATTCCTCTCTTTACTCTGGCCACACTAACGGGGAGGACTTTGGGCCTGCCAGAATTAACAAAACGTGCGTCGGGTCCGGCTACGCGGTGGTCTTCAGTGGTATCTTATTCGTACCCACGACTCGACGAAAACTGCCGGCTGCGAGTCCGCCGCCGCCGAACTACTAGACTATCGCTGTCACTCTGAAGAGATGAAAGTACCAGGATGGTATCTAATCTCCTAATCTTCCGATTATGCCTTTTATTGATGTTTAGCAAATGTTTATGTCTAGCTACGGGTTCGATTCCGGGATCACCCAAATACAGTTCTGCGAAATAGGCATGCTGTCAGTATCCATTTAAGTCTGCTGTGGAGTGATTAGAATCTAGGTTCTATCGGGTGTCATCGTTAATGGATGGAGAGTTTTAGATAAAATTTATCGTGCAAAACAGCCATCGATGACAAAGAAGGCTATCAAAAGTAATTGATTGTTTATTTAACGTCGTACTCGGGAGCTTATACGATCATTTAGTTTAGTTTTTTTTATTAATCGCCGTACCTAGAAGCAAATACGAGGGCTATTATGATGGACCTAGTAATTTTGAACTACGGTCAAGTGACGAGGACGATATCTGAGCTGGAATCCCTCTCCTAATATCTGCACTACGCCACCGGGAGGACTTTGGGCCTCTGAACAGATTTAATGTGCATCAGTCCTGGCTAAGCACGGCGGGTCTTTTGGCGGCTACATCAAATTCCATGACTAACGAAAATCGCTGGCCGCGAGTCTACGACTTTGACTACTAGGCTGCGGCCCACTATATACGACTAAGTTATTGCCCTGGATCTGTTATTTTGAGCCTCGGTCAAGTGACGAGGAGAGCAATTCGAGCTTCGAGACTCTCTTCAAATTACCACCTAATGGAAGGATTTCAATCCAGACGACGTGCATCAGTCCTGCTGGCATGAGGGGCCTTATTGGTTCCAGGGCTCGAAATCATTTGTTCCGATGAAAATAACGAATGCCACAAGACCATACCATATGCTATTTATTGAAAAGGAATCAAATACGAGGCCACATGAGGTCTGCTTTAGAAAATGAGACGAATTCAGGAAAGTTCTAGCGGTCTTGCCCCCCCCTCATTCTACGCAACAGTCATTAAAAGTTTAACTGGTCTCTGAACTGTAATCCATATGTCATTGGGTTTTCTCTGGTATCAAATTATCAGTCTTGCCATGACCTGCCATATTGAAATTGTCCAAAAAAAATATTTACGTGTACTGAGGCTAGCAACGCAAGGGCCATTGTCTCTAGGTGGGGCATTTTGACGTACTGATCACTTTCAATTTTTATCATTTGTTTTAATATTAATTATATTTAGCTTAAATATAATCTAATTTAATAATCTTCCTATCACTTGCTTTCATTTTTTAATTACATGTTGCTGAGATATAATATTCAATTTAATAATTTTAATTGTTTGGTTTTAATTTTCTTGATATCGAAAAAAGTTTTACCATTGTTCCATTGTCTTGATATTTCATCGTCTATAATAATTATCTACAAATCTGTTCTTGCAAAATTTTATGTAGATTTTTTGAATTTTGAAATCTACTCTCTTCAATCAAGTACAAAATCTATGTCATACAACATCAGGTCAACAGTAGAATACCAAAGGAAATACAAATAATCCTAATTCACTACAAGTTGCGAAATTTTGAAAATCTAATTTATTTAATGTAACTCTCCAAAATTGTGATGGTGTGGAGGTCACTGTGTACCTACGAATTAGAAAATAAATGACGGAAGCAACTCAAGAAATAAGCAAATTGCCTTTTCCTTCCTGAGACCTTATTGTGAACTCTCATCATTTTCCTCCCATTTACCTACATTTCTGTTTCATCGCCCAGTTACAAATGAATTCCAAAGCATATTGTGAAAAGCAAAAGTAAAATAGTCATCTTTCCCCTTCCACCAATGAGCAAAAAAATCGGGTGAAAGTTTAATCTCAACATATTAAAACAAAATTAAAATACTTTAAACTTGAATCTTCAAGCCAGGCTGAATGGTTAGATTTTTTTTATATGTCATAAAATAGAGTTGGAAAGAAGATTTAATTGAAGGATAAATTAATTCAAAATCTACGAATCTTCTAAAGGCAGTCGAACATAATGCGTTTATCAATGAATGTTAATCTAGAACTTTCTATATAAAAGTAGATAGAAATCTTTATCCTCTGTAATCTGTACAGAAAGAAAATAAACTTAGACTAGGAATTAGCTGTAGTTTTAAGAAAATTGTGATATTATTGTATAGAACTTATTAATTTAAAGCACCAAAGTAGCTTCATTAAATCTACACTGCTTTCTAATTTTATACAGGCATTCCACAAGACTTAAAAGCAACTTGTATTCAAAGAATAAAGCACAATTTTAGTGATTGTAAAATCACATTCTACATTTCCTCTTATTGTCTGATCCAATACTTCTATGTTATACGAATTCCTACAATAATGTTACAAATCTGCTAATCATTTTAAATTCAACCCAATCATACATACCGCAATTTTTCAAACTTTGAATTAAAAGAAATTTTAATACGTGTTTTAAATTAAACAGTTGAAAAATTATTTTATTCAGAAATACAATAATGTTCTCAAAATACATAATTGTTGATGTCCTCATAAACATTTATATTCATGAACAGAAATTTTTACTTCATATGCAAAGAGTTTTCATTGATATTTGGAAAAAATATCTATAAAAAATATACAGACTGGTAGTTATTAATGAATATTTAAAATCTAAGCTGGCCAAATGTTTGAAAGAATAAGATTTAAATCACACAAATAACTGGTGATTTCAAATCTGTAACACAAGAGATTTTTTAAACATGTACAACATTTGATTCGAGAATATCTTAAATTTCGTCCTCATTCAGTAGGAAGTTTCACTTTCAAAAAACGCATATTGATTTAATAATAACCATTCAATCTACCCAAGCATGATATAATATCAGAAACCCCTTTGTTTTCTTATAGAACATAAATAAAAAACAAAATACTGATGCTAATTCTCGAGAACAAAAAAGAAATAAGATCTCTGGGATAAAAAATCAAGTTATTGAATTAAAATGCTAGAATTAAATCAAAACTAAAAAATAAAGTAAAAGAAATGTTCTATTCAGATTTTGCAAATAGCAACAGTTTGTAAATTGATAAGTGTTTAGTTAAATCTAATTAATGTAACTGCAAAATGAAAATATTTCACACATTAAAACTTAACCTATGAGTAGCCTGCCAAGGATATTAAAAAATTAAGATGTATTCGAAAAAAGTTTGAAATGATTAAAAAAAAATATTCTTTCAAAGAATTGTTAGAAAATATTGAATTTTTTTAAAAGCACAATATACTAATCGTAGGTGTATTTCTTTGTGAAGAACTTTATAAGTGGCTTCATAATATATGATTATGAGCTTTTTAGAATTTAATGGAATGAAAGAATTTTATCTATGAACAATTTTTTTTTCAAAAAAAAAAAAAATGTTAGATTCATAATTAAGCAAATAAGAATTTTTCAGAAAAGAAAAGTAGAAATGGATCTACCAGTAGTATGTTATCCCGTTCCTGCTGCCATTTCTTTTAACGTTTAAGTCCAGTGCTGCTGTAACAAATATCTTGTCCGCCATTTTCCATCCATTTTATGCCTTACCGTCTTTGCATCGGATCGAACATAAGAATAACACAATTCTCATTGGGTTTCTTGTGCCAGGTAAATCCATCTGCCATATCCAAAAGACTCTTCGGATTCAACGGAGCGTTTGTACACCCAGGATAATCATTCATGCTTTTAATTCCAAATCCTTGAACGAAGGTAGGATGAAGTCACCTTTCGGAATGACTTATCTGATTCTGAACTGCGGTATCTTGAAAATCGAATGTCTGTATGAATCTGAAAAAATTCAAATCTTTTTTTTTTTAAGATGAGCAAAAATGCTAGGTATGAAACCAGCGCGAATACTATTGAGAGTTCATGATTCAAGCAAAAAATTACCGGGAACGCAAATCGTAGCGTGGCTGTGGTAGGAAAAGAAAAACAGGAATGAGAACAAAAAGGAAGTTTCCTTGATTTAAGGGAAAAGCTAAAATTAATGAGAAAGGCAAAGGTAAACTAACGTCTTATATCATTCCATCACAGCTCATACTTGACGTCACAGGAGAAAGATATCCACTCAATGAGAAACATTGTCAGCAGACTACAGCGAAAGAAAACTTGATTATTGTTTTTTTATTATTATTTATTTGGTTTCTGTACAATTTTTTTTTTAAAAAATTACTGCTCTAATTATTAAATAAAAAATATTAAAAAATTTATAGTTAAGATAAGCAAAAAAAATCAATTAAAAGAAAAACAAATCAAGTACATTACTCAATCTCTGTAGGACAACGTTCCTGTAACAGAAAATCTATCATCTGCAAACGGCTCTTTAAATGGAAATTTATGCGCGAAAGACAGATAACGGAAGAAGAAAGGAGAAAAGCGTCATCGAATAATTTCGTCATTTCGCGAATTGCTGAAACGAAATCACGTTTCATGCTCTTCACAGAAAAAAGAAAATTATCATAGCACCTGTCTTCGTTCGATATTACTCATTTTCAAGATAAGAAACGCTCCTATGATAAGTTGCGCGGATGTTATCGATTTGAGAAAGCGAGTGATTCAGCTTCTTTTCTCTTTGTTTGTTTGCTCTTCCATTTGTTTCTTACTCTAACCTTCCCACATTCTTCGGTTTGTTTAAGGGTGCGGAACACGATCTGATAAGCAGTACCTTCGCGGAGTGTTCAATGGTTCTGTGGCATCGTCTCTCAGATGAGAACGCATACAGGTTAAGATAAATACGTAACTGAACGAAGCATACCAAAAAAAAAAAAAAAAAAAAAAAAAAAAAAACCCTGTGGGATCTAGAGGTTTGAAATAAAGTAAAAATTGGTTAACGAGGAATTAAGCATTTACAGCTGTCATTCCTAGACAAAAAACAAGTCAAAAAAAAAGTCTGAATTCTTGAGAAAAGGATTTTAAAGATTTTTTCAATCATATTTGAAGTATAAAAAATTTCCATATATTTAAATAGTTTAGAGATTCAATTTCAGTCTTACTTTTTGGAGAAAATATCAATATCTGCAAACGAAATATCCCAACACAGTTTAACAGAGAACGAGTTTCATTTTAAAATAAAAAGGTATGTATAACACAATGGAACCATTTTGCAAGTTATCACGAAACATAACGAACATCGCATTTCATTACGGTTACGTTTTTTAATAATCCTATACTCAGTCCATTGTCTTTTGCGACAATTCATTCATTGCTTGATAGCACGATACCCATTTTCATCAACGAGCTCGCATATTTCAAATGCAATATTGGATTGCGATACGGTTTTACTTGAAGTCTCACGGCAACCGTTGAAACCAATTTAAAATAGATGCAATAAAAAGCTCACGTTTGTTAATTGATTGTTTACTAACGCCGTACCCAGAAGCAACACGGAGACTAATGGTGACGGAGTGAGTGATGGCGAAAGAGACACAAAACAATGTAAAGATGATCCAGACGTTTGAAAAAGTTGAAAAAACTGTTTGACAAGGAAGGTCGAATACAGTCTCCAGGATCAGGGTACCCATCTATACCCCCAAGACGCCTCTCGAGACATGCATGAGCTACAGTGGGTTTATTCTTTCACGCCCGGTCACCTCACGGGTGTAATAGCGACGGATCTCGTAATTTTGAACTTCGGTACGTTTCGAGGGCAACTCCTGAGCTAGCACCTACCTCTCCAAACTTCCTCACCCCGACAACGAGAAGAGTGAGTGAATGTGAAGGTTATTGGCACAAGAGCCAAACAAGATTTAACCGTGGTCTAGACGTGAAAAAATTGATAAAAAAGACAATTGGTTGACAAGGAAGGTCGAAAATAGAGAAGGATCGCTAGGGTAATCTGGGGGGGGGGTGTGTCACCAGTGTTTACCAAAGAAAGTAAACCCCATGGGAAAAAAAAAGATTACTTGGGTGTCTCGGGGTCATGATGCCCGCACTTACCAAAAGAAGGTTAGTCCATGAAGTCCCCTGATATAATCCCCAGGGGCAGGGTGCCCGGCTATACCCCCAGACGCTGGGTACCCATTTGAGTCGCCTCTTACGACATGCATGAGCTACAGTGGGACTATTCTGTCATTCCCTGTCACCACACGGGCCGACAACGAGAGGAATTGGGACCTCGATAGATTTAACTTGCATCAGCCCAGCTACCCGGTGAGCCTTCAATGGCACCTGGGTTCTAAACCACGACTCGACGGAGAAATAACGACTGTGAGTTTGTAACCATGACCATTATATTAGTAGGGCCAATCATGTTTGTAAAAGTTCATCCCAAGCAATGAAGGAGGCAGTTACACCGTGAATCGGTAATAACGATTCGAACACATTTGACAGGGTGTATAATTTTCTTAACTACTATTTGATAGGTACGTAAAAGGAAGCAGGAAAACAACACAACTGTAAAAAGGAAATTCTTCGTCTATATCTTTCAACTGATTGAAAATATATATATATATCAATTTTGGAAAAGAAATTGATACTTCTAAAAGAAAAACTTCATTTCCTAATGTAATGGAAGTCTTATTTGGCCATGATTTATCAGTCTAGGACCACCCCTTAGCAATAAACCAAGTATATCTTGATTGATTGTTTCATTATCGTTGCACTGAGCTAGATTGCAAAAATTAACTGCAGATATTGTACTAGTTTTATTGTTTTAAGAGTACATTTAAATTACTTCTGAAAATTGTAGGTGCTAGTTTTAGTGTGCAAGTTCGTAGTCATTAGCTCATTTAAAAATGTAAATTTTTTTTAAAATAACAATTTTCGGGTATTTCAAATTATTCATCCGATTTCAAAATTCCATATTTTCATAAACGATTCAAAATGATACATGAATGTGAAATGAAAATATGTAAGTGTTTTTTTTTTGTAAGTGTTCGATATAACTTCCACCAGTTACGCATTCGTCAATTCTTTTTGTAAATTCCTGCTAATCACATTGCAATGCATCAGTGGTAATGGATTGTACAGCAGCAGAAATCTGTTGTTTAAGTTCACAAATTTGTGGGTAATGGCGGCATGTAGACTTTTTCTTCGTGAAATAGTTTCTGAGCTTTGGACGGTACTTTTTTTGGTTAGTCTACGGTGGCAAAAACGACAAGACTGCTTCTGAACAGCCCGATTATCAGAAATAAATTATAAATTGCTTACATGATCGACAGAAAATTCTTGAGAACAATACACTCCATTTTAAATGGTACCAACCGAATATTAAAACCCGAAGTCTTTCTTGTTCTCTCCCCCTTTTGAAGCATTAGGATTGCTATTGGCGGCATACCTTGATCAAAATAACGAGATGGCGAGGACGACATCTAAGATGGCACCCGCTTTCAAAATTTCCACGCGAAAGATTAGCACGATATTGAAGAGAAACGAGAGCTTACGCCAATCGGAGGATTTGGAGCTTCCACAGAATGTGCACTTATTTCGCTACACAGCAGATTTTTTAGAGGCCTCAGGTCTTGAGCTCGCATCGGAAACAACGCTCAGCCTCGAGCTTGCGTTCCGCTAGGCCATTGCAGCCTTTCTGAAGAAATTGACTGATTTGGCTTGGTTTTATTAACGTTGCACTAGAAGGAACATTGGCGACGGATCTCGTAATTTTGAACCTCAGTCAAGTGACGAAGATGACACCCCTCTCTCTACTTCCACACCACACCACACCAACGGGAGGACTTTGGGCCCCTACAGAATTAACGTGCGTCGGGTCCGGCTACGCGGTGGGTCTTCAGTGGCATCAAGGCTCGTACCCACGACTCGACGAAAACCGCCGGCCGCGAGTCCGCCGCCGTAACCACTAGACTATCGCTGTCACCTGAATAGATGAAAGTACCAGGGATGGTATCTTAATCCTTAATCTTTCCGACTACGCGTTTTTATTGATGTTTAGCAATGTTTATGTCTAGTTATGGGTTCGAGTCCGGGATCACTCAAATACAGTTCTGCGGAATAGTACATGCTGTCAAGTATCCATTTAAGTCTGCTGTGGCGTGATTCGAACTAGGTTCTAGCTTGAGTGTCGTCGTTATCTGATCGAGTTTTTAGATAAAATTTGTCGCAAACGGCCATCGATGAATAAAATGTTACTTCAAAAGTAATTGATTGTTTATTTAACGTCGCACTCGGAAGCTATACGACTGGTTATTGGCCCTGGATCTCCTTATTTTGAGCCTCGGTCAAGTGACGAGGAGAGCTCCCGAACTGAGACTTCTCTTCAAATTTCCACTCCAATGGAAGGATTTCGACCAGATATAATGTGCATCAGCCCCGCTATACGAGGGGCCTTAGTGGCTCCAGGTCTCGAACCATTGATTCGACGAAAACAACGAAGGCAAGACCATACCACTATGCTATTTATTGAAAAGGAAATCAAATACGAGGCTACGAGGTCTAAGCTAGAAATGAGACGAATTCAGGAAAAGTTCTAGCGTCTTGTCTCTCATTTCACGCAACAGTCATTAAAAGCGAATCTGGTCTCGAATCCGTAATCCATATGTCATTAAGTTTTCCTCTCTGGCATCAAATTATTGAAGCCCTATGACCTGCTATTGAAATTGTCCAAAAAAATATTTATGTACCGAGGGTTATTAGCAACGCAAGGGGCTGCTGTTCTAGGTGGGGCATTTTGACGTATTGGATCCCTTTTCAATTTTTTATCATTTGCTTCAATTTTAATTATATTTAGCTTAAATACATTCAATTTAATAACTTATCATTTGCTTTCATTTTAATTACATGTTGCTGATATAATATTCAATTCAATAATTTATCGTTTGCTTTAATTTTAATATCGAAAAAGTTTACCATTGTTCCATTTCTCGATATTTCATCGTCTATATTAATTATTTGCCAAATCTGTTCTTTGCAAAACTTTACGTGGATTTTTTTTAAATTTTAAAATTGGATTTCTCTTCAATTCCAAGCACAAAATCTATGTCATACAACATCAGGTCAACAGAATACCAAAAGGAACACACAACAATCCTAATTCCATAAGTTGCGAAATTTTGTTCCATTTACGCATCGTAACTTCCAAAATTGTGATGGTATGGGAGGTCACTGTACCACGAATTAGAAAACAAATGACGGAAGTTAAATTCTAAGAAATAAGCAAATTCGTTTTCCTTCCGAGAATTATTGTGAAATTTCACGCCATTTTCCTCCATTTACTTATATTTCTGTTTCATCGCTCAATTACAAATGAATTCCAAAGCATATTGTGAAAAGGTAAACAGTCATTTTCCTCTTAACCACAAGCAAAAAATCCGGTGAAAGTTTAATTCAACATATTAAACAAATTAAACTTTGAAATTCTCACAAGGTTATACGAATAGTTAGATTTTTTTATATGTCATAAAATAGAGTTGAAAGAAGATTAATTCGAAGGATAAATTAATTAAAATCTACGATTTAAAGGCAGTCGAACATAATGCTTTTAATACGAATGTTAACGAGAAATTTCTATATAAAAGAAAGTAAATCTTATTCTCTCTACACCAGTTGAAAGAGAGAAAATAAACTTAGACTTGAATTGCATCCAAGAAAAATTAAGATATTGGTATAGAACTTATTATTCTAAAGCACCAAGGAAGCCTTTAAATTCAAGCACTGCTTTTCAATTCATTTATAGGCATTTCCACAAGATTTAAAAGCAATCGCATTCAGAAGAATAAAGAACAATTTAGTGATTGTAAAATCAACATTTCATATTTTATTGTCTGATCCAATACTTATACGAATTTCATAATGTTACAAATTCGCTAATTTATTTAAATTAACCCGATCATGCATCCTGCAATTTTTCAAACTTTGAATTAAAAGAAATTTTACACTCGTGTTTTAAATTAATAGTTGGAAATTTTTTTATTCAGAATATGCAATAATATTCGGAAAAAAAAAAAAAAAACCCCCTAATTGCTGACATTCTCATAAAACATTTATATTCACCTGAACAGAAATTTTTCCCACATGCAAAAGAGTTTTTACTTAATATTTTGGAAAAAATATTCATGGAATATACAGACTGGTAGTTATAAATGAATATTTAAATATTCAAGTCAGCCAAAAGTTTGAAAGAATAAGATTTAATCACACAGATAACCAGATTTCAAAACTGTAACACAAGAGATTTCTAAACATGTACAGCATTTGATTCGAGAATATTTGAATTTCGTCTCATTCAGTAGTTTCTACACTTTTCAAAACGCATATTAATTTAATAATAAATCATACAATTCACCCACGTACGATATAATATCAGACACCCCTTTTGTTTTCAGAACATAAATAAAAACAAAAATGCTGACGTTAATTTTCGAGAACCAAAAGAAATAAGATTCTGGGATAAAAATCAAGTTATTGAATTATATGTTAGAATTAAAGCAAACTAAGAAATAAAGTATAGAATGTTCTATTCGGATTTTAAAAATAAAGCAAATGTTAGTAAATTGGATAAGTGTTTAGTTAAATTCAATTAATGTAACTGTAAAATGAAAATATTTTCATATTAATAAACTCTTAACCTATGAGTAGCTCGCGACGATATTAAAGAAATTAAGATGTATTCGGAAAAAATTTGAAATGATTAAAAAAAAATATTTTTCAAAGAATTGTTAGAAAATATTGAATTTTTTTAAAAGCACAATATACTAATCTGTAGGTGTATTTTCAGAAGAACTTTATAAGTGGCCTATATTACAGGATTATGAGCTTTTTTAGAATTTAATGGAACGAAAGAATTTCATTTTATGAACAATTTTTTTCAAAAAAAAAAAAAAAATGTTAGATTCATACTCAAGCAAATAAGAATTTTTCAAGAAAAGAAAAAAAAAAAAGTTAGTAGAAAATGGACTCACCAGTAGTATGCTATCCTGTTCCCAAGGCCATTTTTAACGTTTAAGTCCAAAGCGTTGTAACAAATATTCGTCTCGCCATTTTCCATCCATTTTATGCTCACTGGCCCTTTGGTCGGATCGAAATTATAAGAATAACAATTCTCATTGGGTTTCTTGTGCCAGGCAAATCCATTCGCTATGCGAGTCCAAAATACTTCGGGATTCTCAACGGACAGTTTGTACAATTTGTGATAATCATCTATGCTTTTTAATTCCAAATCCTGGAAACGAAGTGTAGGAGCTGAAGTCACCTTTTCGGAATGACCATTCATTTCGAACTGCGGCATCTTGAAAATCGAACAAGTTCAGGCGAATTCGAAAAATTAAATTTTTTTTTTAAGAGCCGAGCAAAATGCTAGGTATGAAACCAGCGAATACTATTGAGAGTTCATGATTCACAAAAAAAGTACCGGGGAACGCAAATCGGTAGCGTAGCTGCGGTAGGAAAAGAAAACAGGAACGAGAGAACAAAAAAGGGAAGTTTCGACGGCGGGAAAAAGCTAAAATTAATGAGAAAGGCAAAGGTAAACTTTAACGTCTTATATCATTTCATCACACAGCTTCATACTTGACGTCACAGGTAGGAAAGACAGTCCACCAATGAGAAACATTGTCAGCAGACTACAGCGTGAAAGAAAACTTGATTATTTTTTTATTATTATTATTTATTTGGCTTCTGTACAATTTTTTTTTTTAAAAAAAAATTATTGCTTTAATTATTAAATAAAAAATATTAAAAAAATTATAGTTAAGATAAGCAAAATCAATTAAAAGAAAAAACAAATCGGGTACGTTACTCAGTCTCTGTAGGGGATTAACGTTCTCGGTACAAGTAAATCTATCTGCAAACGGCTCTTTAAAATGGAAATTTATGCGCGAAAGACCAGATAACGGAAGAAGCGAGAGGAGAAAAGCGCCTATCGAACACTCGTCATTTCGCGACCTCATGAAACCGAAATCACGCTATGCTCTTCAATAAGAAAAAGAAAATTATTTATAGCACCACACCGTTCGATATTACTCATTTTCAAGATAAGAAACGCTCTCCTATGATAAGTTGTGCAAGGATGTTACTCGATTTAGAAAGCGAGTGGATTCGCTTCTTTTCTCTTTGTTTGTTTGCTCTTCCACTTGTTTTCTCTCCAACCCTTCCCATTCTTCGGTTTATTTAAGGGGTGCGGAACACGTGATTCGATAAGCAGTACCTCGCGGGAGTTCAACGGTCCTGTGGCAACGTTCCTCAGATGAGAACGTGCACAGGTTAAGATGCCCGCCTTCGGAAAAAGAAAAGGGAGTCTAAAATAATATAAATCAAATTATTTACCATACAAAAAATATAAAAATCAAAAAAAATATCACTGTACAAGAATAACTTTAATGATTTCAAATAATAAGTTGATATTCGAGATTACACACACACACACACATATATATATATATATATGCATATATTTAATACTATATTTTCAATATAATTTAAAGACTTTTTTACATTACAATACTTCGCCGGCGGATTCTTTAAATTTTGGAAAATCTTTTTTTTTTAAACTTTAATGCTTTTTTCATTTCTAGATTTCGTTTTACAGTATGTTTATTTATTTATTTATTTCATAATAGTAATTTTTACTAGTTTCAGTATCAAATAATTTTATTATTTTTTTATTTTACAATTCATAATTTATTATAAATTATATACACGTTAATGTGTACATCTTTCTCTCTCTCAATATATATATATATATATAACACACACACATATATATATATATATATATATATATATATATATATATATATAACACATATATATATATAATATATATATAACACACACACATATATATAATATATATAACACACACACATATATATATATAATATATATATATAACACACACACACACACATATATATATATATAAATAATTGTTATCTTTCTAAATTTTTTGTTAAAAGTTTTTCCCTTTAATATGTTTAGTTTTTACAAGGGGGCAGGCAGACTCGCAAATTAAAAATTTAGCAACAAAATGGTAAGTTTTCGATGTTTTCTGAATGAATTTGATCAGAGAATGTAAAATTAGTGAGCAATTGTTTTTTTTTTAAAGATTTGGATCAAAATATTTCATAATTTCATTATAATTAAACAGAAGTATTTCAAAAAAAAAAAAAAAAAAAAAAAAAAAAAGAACAGTGTTAATTTCATTACAAAAGAATAATGTTTTGCTTAAAATAAACACCAAAAAATGATAATTTGAAAGATAACAGAGGAGAAAATACAGAAAAGCAAAAAGTAAAATTATATACCACCTTCATTGAGGCTAGTTTTAATACTAGTTTCTTATTACTTTGAAGTTTTAATTAATATTGCACAGCATAACTTTCATCAGAAGTACCATATGACACATATATCACAATTAAACAGAAGTTGTTCGAGAAATAAAAAAATAACCAGTGTTAATTTTTTTTTTTTTTTTTTTTTTTGTAAAAGAAGCACTGCTTGTTTTCAATGAACACCAAAAATGATAATTTAGGTAAAATCCGACGAATGAGTTTACTCAAAGCTTTGTTTTATATCCCATTTCATTACGAAATATGCAAGAAAAAATAAAAACTCGTGAACTACGGACTACTTGCGCTAAATAACATTTAATTAGAAGTTCAAAGCTACATAATTAATTATATTAACGAAAGAAAGACATGCAATATAAAATAATTCTCTCAGACTCATATGTTTGTTTTGAAGCAAAGTTAAGTGTTGTTTTTGCCCGGCGTCGACTCCTCATTCATCCACCTTGGCTACCTTTCATCACAGCATAAGCTGTTGCGAGAGTCTTCACTATTTGCAATGGTGCTGTACGAAACAGTAGGGCGCCGTGCACGAGTCTAGCAATTGTGCCACATGCTAGAGGCTGCATGGCATTACATTTTGTGTATATATTTCCGAAAAGTAAAATTTTAATAATGAAAAGAACGTAAGAAAGACAAGACAACAGTGTTTATACAAATGCTTTGGTTATAATTTTCAGTTTCTGACGATTAAAATGAAATAAAAATTTAACTTTCCCTCGTGAAATATGCAAATCAATGGCAATGCAAATCAATTAGGGCAAATTGATTCGCATATTGATTCTATTGAAACCATCAAGATGCCTTTACACGTGGTGGAATGATCGGCAAGCATTGAGAGGGGCGTAGTTTGACGAGTGTTGCACAAGAGTATGGAATCGACCAAAGTGTAGTTTCAAGAGCTTGGAAAGCCTTCCGAATGACAGGTACGGGTATGAGAAAGGTTGGCTGTGGTCGGGTGAGAAGAGCAATGGCAAGTGATGGCCAGGATATCATTCTGCAGGTAAAAAAAAGATCGGAACTAGACATCGGGCAATATTGCTCAGCAGCTGCGTACGGCAACCGAATGACAGTTATTACGGTTTAATGTGGCCAGGCGTCTACATAAGGAATACTTTTTCACCCGTAGTCCTAAATACCGTAAAGCATTAACAACAACCCATCAGCGGCATCGTTTAGAGTGGTATCAAGAACACAAAGACTGGGCATTTCATACATGGAGTCACGTTCTGATTACTGATGACGGTCATTTCAGTCTTAACAACGTTTCTCAGGGACCCTGTTTCATCCCACTTAGATCAGGAAAGACACCGTTGGGGTTGTCCTGGAGGCATTATGTTGAAGGGATGAATGGATCTCCATATTTTCGACTGCGGCTCTCTTACTGGGCGATGAAATTATCCTCTCACAAGTGCGTCTGTTCCGAGGGGTCATTGGTCAACAACAATGCACGTCCACACGGGATTTCTGCTGTTGAGGAGCTTCTATAATGTGAGGTTATCTGTAGAATGAATTATCCAGCGTATTCTCCCGATTTAAATCCCATCGAACATGTGTAGGATGCTTTGGGAAGACACCTGGCAGCTAGATCGTATCATCCGGAGAACACTAGATAGATGAGACAGATTCTCCTTGAAGACTGACAACTCTTTTCTCAAGAACTGCCGGATAATTTGACACTGAGTATGAACAGATGGTGTCGCGCTACCATTACAATTACTAAAGGACTTCGGTTTGTTGTTCTTCCTCCTGGCAGACAGTATTTTTTACTGACTGAAAACTTTTTTTCTGCTTTGTTTCATAATGAATGCGTACAATTCATTTTTTGGCTACTTAGCTTTGATCAACCTTTAAGTGCTACATTGTGCCTCTGTAGTGCGCATTTCACTTCACTCAATTGATTTTTTTTTGGAATTACAGCACTAAAAAGTTGTTTAGGTTCTGCACTTAATGCACGAATATAAAATGAATTTAACAGCTTATTTTTTCGGCCAATGAGTTTGACTATGTTCTTTGAAAACTAACACAGTTTCGCTTAGCCCGAAATTTTCGAAATATTCAATAAGTTTATGTTTTTAAAATTATTTTACATCAATTTTTTAATAAGATCTTTAATGATTATTTTTTTAATGATTACTTCTTTAATTATTATAATTTCCCCCTTTCAATTAGCTTTTCGAAAAACCGCTTTTTTATTTAACATTCACTCTAATCTTTAAGTCTAATAATCTTGTTTAATATTAAATTTTGGAAATATTTAATAAACTTATTTTTTTACATTGTTATAGCTGTTGCTTGAATTAAATTTTTTTTCATGTGTGCATTCTTTTCCAATAATATTTCGTAAAGTTAAATGAAATAATTAAATTAATATATTCTGAATAAATTTAAACTGAATATTTTAGCATAAAAACATTAAATTATAAAATAATAACATTGATTTTATTGAAAAATTATTAGTATTGTTAATTTTTGAATATCTACAACATTTCTTTTCTAACAGCAATTTCTTAATACATATGCATTGACAACATTTGAAATATATGTTATTTGATAAGGGAGCCTCGTGGTATGTGCCACCCCTATTTTATCAAAATTATGCTTAGTTGTGTAAGTTTTAAAAAGGGATCTCATTTCTGAAAATATGCGAAGGGGTTAGGTAATATTCTGATAAAGTATCTTAGCAAGTTTATCAGTGATAATCGCTTATCACTGATAAACGAGGGGCACGTTTACTGATTGGTACAGTTTAATGGGGAAAAAATTGTGAAAACTACATAAACTTTGTTAACTTGCTTTAGGAACGTTCTGATAAAATTTCTAATCACGAACAAATGGAGGGGTGGAGATCTGTGAACACGTAATAAGTTATGATGGTCGAAAACGATTTGTCATAAGTAAGAGGAACTATGATTGGTACGTTATGGTATGGATTACAATGGTGGCTTGTGGTGATGGAAATTTAGCGTTCATTGAAGGTGCAACAGATAAAATGATGTATTGATATATTCTAAAAGAAAATTTATCAGAGAGGAGAGAACAGCAGCAAAATATAATTTAAATGGAAACGTTCTAAGCACACAATGATCCTAAACACAACGCTCTGATTGCAAAAAGATTGTAATTGTGCAAAGTGCACCCTATCGTCTTCTAAATCCATATTTAAATCAAATAGAAAAAGTGTGGATATATATGGAGAAAAAATTTCTAGAAGAAGAGATTAAGAATAAAAATGGATTGAAGAATATCCTTCAGAGAATATATGGGACAATATATCAATATATTTTATACTGAAGAACGAAGAAAAAGCTACAAGTAGTAATAGCAGCAAAAGGACATCATATGGAACATCAAAGGTTTTGTTTTCAATTTAAAAGTTATTTTTAGTTACATCAAGTAAATGCACAAGTTACATTTTTTGGTACTGAAAGTAATATCTTCAAATCCTTTAAAGTTGTAATTTAGATACAAGTTTTATTGAAGTCTAACAGAGCTATTTGAATCATCCTAGAAGTTTTCTTTATTTCGAATTTTCTTTTAATAAAAAAGCACACCTTGTAACAAAATTATTAGACAACGACATCAACTAAAGCTGCAGTCTAAATGTTTTTTTGTTTCACTGTATAGAACGCAAAATGATGCGGGGATATAAAATAGAGTTTGTATTTGAATCCAGTTGATCTATCATTCTTTCAGCAAAATGGCATCGATAAAAAATTATGTTTTGTTACATTCGAAATAAATTTGAACTACGTGATCAAACTCATACAGATATGTCTCCCTTTGAATTAAAAAAAATCGAATTCGTATTCTCTGCGTGATGTCTTTGATAATTAATCTAGATATTTTTAAGGTGAAAATGCAAGGAGAGGGCTTCCTTTTTAAAGCATCACACAAATACAATACCGACGATAGTTCTAGAATCATCGCTGGTATTTTGTTCTTGACCTAGATTAGAAAGAGATCTTTAACGACATCCATTGCTCGAGCCAGATATTTTGTTTTCTTTTTCTTAATGCTTACGTAATTGACAAAGACGTGTCTGCTGATAGATTGTTATTTTTCAGCAGCTTTGTAATTAAATGAGGAAAGGTCGATAATATTGGTAGAAAATAAAACTCTTACAGAAAAAACAAGAACAAAAGAGTATTTATTTCTTCAATATTGAGAAAAAAAAGTCTGACATGAATCATTCCGACGAGGATTGAGACATAATAATCACCAGATTGGACAAGAATGTTTGCAGCAATTCTAATAAGTTTTCATTCAGAATTAATAGGATGTCCTTTAGCATTTTGGATGGGAACTAGAGTCAGATAGCTTTTATGTTCTTTTTTGATTGATTGTTTGATTTTAAGGGATATAGAGCAACAAAGAGCTCCTTTTATTTATAATCTTAGAAAAATGGATATATTTTGCAGAACATAAAAAATTAAACTTTTTGTCAAGCAAAATCATTTTAAGTTAACCATTTTATTTTTTAATTAATAAGTTAATTATAAAAAATAAAAATTCAAAGGGCACAGGACAGAATCAGGAAGATTCGGGAAAGACGTTCAGAACTTTGAGGGACTATTATCATCACTATATATAGAATTGACTTTTACCAATTTTAACAGTTTTTAAGGAAATTAAGCTACAATTTCTAATTCTTTCAGGTATAGCATTCTTCGGTTAAACAACAGAATAAAATGTTGTCTTCTTGATCATGTGATTGCATCATTTTTTATTCTAATAACATTCGACAAGCTAACAAGTAAACTACTGATCGAAAAGACAAACTTTATTTTTTAACTAAAATCTTAGTTCGATTTTATTATTTTCAGATCATTGATAAAGTGATCGTATCATTTATCATTGTTTTAACATTCGACAAACTAACGCAAAAAATTCTGAGCCCATATGTCAAAACGTCAAATCATGTTTTTTACTTAAATTTTAGTTCATTTTATTACTTTTAGGTCAGTGTTAGCATCATTTCGCGCTGTCTCAACATTCGATAAATTAACTCATAAACAACTGATCGAAAGGCGTATCATTAAAGTTTTGTTTCTCAATTTTATTATTTTTAGATTAGTGTTAATGTGATCGCATTATTTAATATTGGCACAATATTCAACAAACCAAGGCATAAAGTATCCGTACACCTTTGGAGAAATTTTTTGAAATACATTGATATTTGCTATCAAAATATTTTTTGATGCTAAAATATAACCTAAAACTATGAAAAACACATGAATCTGCTTTTAATTCAAAAAAAATTTTGGAGTGAAAAACAGGGTGAAAATAGTGCATAAATTAATTATCAGAATAACGCTCATAACTCTAAAGTAAACAAAAATATCATTATTCCGTAAATTTTATCTTATTCATCATAAAACTTTTTGGGGTTGATACTACTTTCATGATAAATATCATATCATTACAATTTTTATTGAGTTTCTAGACAAATAACAATGAAAAATCAAAAAAAAAAAAAGTTATAACAATACATTATTTACACCTTTGTTTCTAAAAACGTATTGATTTTAAACCATGAAAGTAGTAGAGGTTCTTAAAATCTATATAAGGAAGATACTTGTAAAATTTAAATTGATTTGGGTGATAACTTTTTCTGATAACTACGTTGCCATATGTGAACATGTCGAGAAAACTCATTTTGAGAAAAATCAAAATCAAACTTTCGAATGCAATTAAAAATTAGCTACCGAGTAAAATTCAAATCCCTGTAACTTAAGTTCTAAATAAGGTATAAGCGAAATTCAAACACTATTAGAAAGATTAAATTTTAAATTTTAAATTGACATTAAAATTAGAAAATCGAAAATTTTGACAAAAATGAGCCAGGTAAAGGTGTACGGATAGCTTAAGCTACTGAACCCAGAAGTCAAATTTTGTCCTTTTACTAAAATCTTAAGATGATTTTATTATTTTTAGATCAATGCTACACATCACTAAAAGCGAGATCCAAGATAAGCCTAAAGTAAAACATCCGGCGACGTGACGTACATTTTCAGATCAAGGCTCATTCGATCGATGCGCGTGAATCCTTGATCGGAAGATCAATGAATTCCTATTGGAACTCTTTTGCAGGGCAGTTCTTGAATCTGCAGAAATAAGACATTTTCTTCTTAATCACTTGACGTATAAATAAAACGGAATTTGAGGTTCCATACAAGGACGTGCAACGACGTCATTATATGACAAGGGGTAAACACGTTGAGTCTCGAACCGAACTGCAAACCTGTGGGGCACAATTTTATTTCTTAGGGATTTTTATTAAAAAAATTTTTTATGACTATTCTTTTGTTACTTTAAACACATTTTTGTTTAACTTAATGACTGTTTCATTATTTTTTTTTCCATAGTCACTGGGGGAGGAGGTCAAAAATAGAAAATCATCAAGGTACTATGCAGAACTGAACAAAATAATGGACTACCATATGCAAATTCCATATAAAATGTGTCCCATGGTGCTGATGGATGGGGAGATGATGCTGAAAAACAGATTCAAAATGTCCTGAAAATGATCTCTTTCGGGCAACGCGTTAGTTGAAATAAAGCATTGGAAATCCGATTTTTTTGCTTTGTATTCGAACTACAGAACGTGTTTTCGTGTATATATAACTATTTTTAGAACTAACAAATGTTAAAATGAGTTTTTTAATGAAAGAATAAAAAAGATGAATAGGGCCGTGCTTTCTCCAAAAGAAGGTGATAACTTTAAAACCGATCTTTTTAATTTGAAGGTTAATTTCATGAATAATGGTTCTTTTATTATTTTATGGAAGAACTTGACATTATTTTACTAAACGTATTCCTTATAATTGTCATATGAATTTAATTTTAAATTTTATTCCTGCTTTCTACATAATTTCTGTAGCGGACAAAAAGTTTCAAAATTTCTATGCTAAAATGTGACTGTAAATTGTTACTTTAGTTAATTAGGATCGTTTTAATTTACCCATTAGTATTTCATTTGATTTCTGACAATTTATTACAACTTCATAATTCAAAAAATTAATGAAGTTGGTTTTCCTCTAAACTCTCGATTGATATTATGGAAAAAAAAAAAAAATAGAGAGAGAGAGAGAGATTGAATTGTAAATTACTACTTTATAAAGAGAAATGTTTCATAGTGAGTGAGTGTTATGTTTGTAAAATACCCTCTCTCTCTCTCTCTCTCCATATATATATATATATATATATTATATACATATAATATTTTTTTCATACTGTTTTCCCCTCTTCTATACACGGTTTTGTCTGGAAACGTACAGTAATCAGAAAAAAGCCATGTCTCCTGAAATCCACCGTAAAATGATGATGTGTAAGAAAACTCGCGCGTTATGTTTTCCTCTGCAGCATCGTTTAACGGTTCACCGTTTGCTGTCTGCTTATGCATTGTGTGGTGAAAATTGCTTGTTTAAATGTTTCCTGTCATCCCTCAAAAATTTTGCCCATGAGTTTTGAAACATCCTGTATCTCTATCTCTCTGTATATATATATATATATATATAAGTGTGTGTATGTGTGTACACAGAGAGTGAGAGAGACTTAGTCATGTTTGACAGATCATAATCACGAGGTTCATTGCTAAAAATACTCATTTTATTAATGAACAATCAATCAATCGAGGGATGACCACCTTTGTCGTTTAATTTTCGGATGTGGTACATGATGATTTTACATCCAACTTTGTACATGTTTCTCCAGTTAAATCGGGAGTAGTACAAGTCGGAAATTTGTCAACAAGGAGCAAGTTGTAACATGTTACAACTAAGCTATGATTATTTATCTAAGCTGATTTGTTTTTGTTTATTTAAGCAGCATTTTTGAAATTTATATATAGATAAAATTGGCCAATTACAGGTTGAGACAAAAAAAAAAAAAAAAAAAAAAAACCAGGACAAACAATTTTTAACATAACTTTATATAAAAAAGTAAACTAACAAAATATAACAAATAATAAGAGAAGACTTTAACTAATAAATAAATTTAATTGGTGTTTCAAAATGGCTGCCTGTTGCAGCGATTCCCACCGAAATGATTCCCTTGGTTTAAACTTTTGTTTGGTTCAGTAAGGGCCCTGGACTCCAAAACGGACCGTACACTGTAATCCACGGGATTGAAATCTGGCAATGAGGGTGATCATTCTGCAGATGATATCATGCCCGGAAAATGCGCCTTGTTTCACTCTTGTGTTTTTTTGGCCTTGTGAGCTGGTGAGGAGTCTTGTTGAAACGTTCGATTTACATTGTCGAAGTGCTTTTTGTCCCACGAAAGTGAAACAGTTTTTAGAATGTCCCGCTGGTACACTTTTTAATTTATTTTAACGCCCTCATCCACAAAAACCAGAGGTGTTTTGCGCTTGCGCAAATTCACCTTAGACCAAAACCAACTTTGGATATTTGCGATGTTCAACAATTGCTGATGTGATTGAAGTATCTACGGACCAAATCCTATCGTTCTGAGAGTTATGAACTTGTTGGACGGTAGAGAGCTTCTCATCAGAGAAAAGGAGTCACTCCCAGCGTTGACCTGCTGCCCGTCTCAAAAGTTTTCGCCATTTTTGGAGGCGCACGAGTCTGTTTGTTGGTTGTTCAATAAGTACTTAAGAAATCCAAGAGATGGCACTCGTAGCATTAAACATAGTTTACTTTTAGTAAGCATCATGACTCCCTGGACAGTGAGAAACTGAACTTTTTGGAACTTGTTAGATTTCGGTCCCAAATCTATTTTTGCCATTCGCCGCCCTATCAGTCACTCATCCCCGTGTCACGAGCGATTTTTTTTCATAGAAACTCTCGGATTTCCTTGAACTCGCTTTTTGAGGGCCATACTATTCTTGGAAGTGTCCACCGTACTTTTTTGTCCACTTCCCGGACGTCGACCTTCATTGCAATGATCTTTGATACGGCAGATTGCATCAGACACTGTTTGCGGAGGCACATTAAGCAAAAGAATGATTTCACATTGTCATTTTTCTTGCTTAAACAACTGTAAAATAGCAGATCTTTTGCTTGGTATTGTAAAAACGCCCAAAAAAAAAAAAAAAAAAAAAAAAAACGTAAACTAAGAGATATATTATAAAATATATTATAATTAAAATAGTAGGCAAAAAAAATGCACACAAATTAAAAAGAAAAAAAATGCACACAAATTAAAAAGAACTGAGTTAACTTCTATTCTATGATGCACTAGTTTAGTCTGAGATTATTATTATTTGCCTCACCCTGTAATTAAAAAAGATCAATTAACTCACTTTAAATGGAGAGAAATTTATAAAATATTATTTCACATTGAATAGTTGATACGTAGCACATGTATGCAATCTCTCAATACCCGTTTCGGCGGAGCACTGATTACGCTTACGTTATAAGTCCGTCATAAGAATCATATTTAGTGATAATTCAAATCAAAAGCCATTGTATAAGGTACGCGTGTTACTACGTGTCTCTGTTATAACTAATTATTTGCTCTCCTACTTAGTTTCCAAAAGTGAGCTTATAGATGGGTTGTTCAATAAGTTCTTAAAAATTCCAAATGATGGTTTCATAGCACTGAACATAGTTCACTTTTAGTAAGCATCATGATTCACTTGACAGCTGTCTAAGTCTCAGTTACTCGTATTCCAGATCATGACGCTTTTCGTACTTCAAAAATTTTACTTATAACTTCTCCGTCCGATGATATCCTCCTCGCTTTCTTTGGAGCAGAATCGCCGGAAGCGACCCATTTTTTGATTTTTGCTCTGTTTCCAGTATATAAGATGAATTCATTTATCATCCACGGTGACAATTCGAAGCGGCAGCAATTACATTTTGACTTTGCAGCAAATGATTACCAAATGAAAACTAACTAATGCATCACTGTCTCATTTATTGTCGTTCCGTTTAACAGATGGCAGCACTCAATGGAAACAACAATTTACCTTAATGATGCCACCTGTCTTCAAATACTACCTTTTGAACCACTCTCGTATCTTCGAAGTTCTGTTTTCAGATCCTGTAAAAAGTATGCCAATAACGTAAAGTGGTGAAGATCGTCGAAATTATAATTTCTAAAGCATTGAGTATTAATTAATATAATACTCAATACTTTAGAAATTATAAAATTTAGATAGTCATTCTAAACTTAACTCTTTTACAAATAAAATAATAATTTTTCTTCTCTTTTCAATGTAAATCGAGTACTTAGAACTATATGCCATATATTGTTGTTCTGGATACACATCATCATTTTATTAATTTTTGTAGAATATGCAACAAAAAAAAAAAAAAAAAACTATGCTTTGATTTTGATGAACTAGGAGATTAAAACCAAAAAAAAGTCTGATGAATGCCATGATATACTTAACCAATAATCAAAACGTCAATATTCTGATCTTTCCAAATAGGAAAAAAATATTATGAAAGTGGTACATTTTCAGCAAACAACGCGCTGTAAGAGATTTAGATCTTAATGCGACATAGCTCCTTCACAATGGCTTTGAAATAACAAAGGAAATCGAGGTTACTGTAGTGAACAGGATTTTATAAAGTCAACAAGATAGGCATTAAAGCACAAATTCTTAAAATTATGTAAATTATTTTGTAAAATTTTATTTTGAAGTGAAAGGATAATAAATTCATCTAAAAACATTCAGCTTTTAGAATGTTCGATAATAGACTGCTTATTCTAATAATTTAAGTTTCATCTAAAGACAGCAGTTTTCGAGTCATTAGGAGTCACTTCTCTACTTGGAAGTTTTCTTAATTTTTTTTAATATTGTTTCTGTTATTTATTCAACATATCTGATTTTGTATTTTATCAAGGATTTTATTTTGTGTGCGGTAAAACCTCGTTTAGCTCCGAAGATGCATTCCAAGATGAAAAAGCGATCAATGAAATAGATTCAAACAAGATAATTTAAACACGAGGAAAGTGGAACACGCGAAGAAAAAATAAACAAAATTTTATTACATTTTAAGGCTCCCGTCTACCGGCTATTTTGATTTCGTGAACGTAATGTTTGTCCCATGAAATTTTTGGTATAGTTCTCAAATGCTTATTATCTTATGAATTTCAATGCAATAAAGTGTATCCGAAAGATCAAAAAATAATGAAGGTTACTGCTCAATCACATTTTCTCCCCAAATATTTTAGATATTTCTTAAAGATTGGAAAACCCACAAACGAACCATTAAAATTAGGGTAAAAATAGTTTTACTAATTGGGGAGAAAGTGTAATTCTGTAGAAAATCTAAACTATTTTTTGCTCTTTCGGGTGACCTTTTTTTTGCATTGAAATAGATCAAATAATAAAGATTTGAGGAAGAAAGAAGGTATTGTGTATGATTAACATTACGTTCACGAAATCAAAATGGCCGGTGGACGGAAACCTTAAGTTATTTTCATACAGTCGGATCCCTTTAACTCACCATTCATTAACGCGCTTTACTCGCAATTTTATTATAGATACCTCGATAAACAATTTCCTGTGATATCATTCTTAGACATTGTGTGGCGTCACAATTCTTAATTTTCTTCATATGAAATTCAGATTGATCTTTTGTTCGGATGACGTCACGATTCACTGTTAAGAGCAGGTACCATTTCTCTCATGGCCAAACCGAATAAAGTTACCATCACTTCCGCCTCACCTCGTAACTCATATATAGCCGTAACACGAAGTTAATACAGGAAAATACATATGTTTGGTCAATTTTGCCCGCATATTACACATATAAGTATTATGTATCCCTATATGATAATATACACTTGGCTCAAAAGTTTCACCGAATTACTATACATATAGGATATTTCATAAATAGAGGTATAATCTTTTATGGGACGTAGGGCGCATTAAAAGGATTGAGAGACTCATAACAATCCTTGAATGGAAACGTCATCGTACGCTGGTGAGTGACTCTGTTCACGAATGCGATGGAGAGGAAATGTTTCATATTTGTCTTTGGAGCAATTGTCACCTTGCTTGTACAACCTTATACGAACAAGAAGCTGGCAGACATGCATTTACTGGATGGATTGGCTGAGCAGCTCAACACGCAGCCTTTACTGCTGAAAAATTTCCCATGCAGGAAGAAATTTGTCGGGAAATTATTTAGTATATTTGGGTCTACATATATTTGTGAGCAAAGTTTCTCTTCCTTGAAAATCAGCAAGAGTAAATATTGATGCTCTTTCGCAGACATTAACTTGCAGGCTGTGAGGAAAATTTCCTCAAAGAATCTCCCTCAGTATTTCAAACAAATTGTATAAAAGTGTGATAGGGTACATCTATCTCATTAAACTGATTTTAAAATTCAATGTGCTTGCAGCTATAAGGGATATGAAATATAAATTGATTAAAACTGCCACTGTTAATTTATGTTTATTGATTTAATTCATTTATTCATTTTAATTTATATTTTATTTAATTTATTATTTAATTATTTTATGTTTAATTGATTTATTTTATGTAATTAATTTAATTTATATTTATTGATTTATATTTATTGTTTTATTTCATTTATATTTATTGATATATATATTTATTGTTTTATTTCATTTATATTTATTGATTTATATTTATTGTTTTATTTCATTTATATTTATTGATTTATATTTATTGTTTTATTTCATTTATATTTATTGTTTTATTTCATTTATATTTATTGTTTAATTTCATTTATATTTATTGTTTTATTTCATTTATATTTATTGATTTTTATTGTGCAATTTATACCTCTTTATAGTACAATTTATTACTTATCTGAAATGCAAAATTAACTAATGAAGGCAATCATTTTAAAAGGTGCACCCCACCGCCAGCTTACGCTTCCACAAAATGGACCCCGAGACAAAATAATTACTCATTTTTTTATGTTTCCTATCTCCCCTTAAAGCTTGCATCTCTGTTTAAGGAACATCTACAACATTCATTTTTTCACCTCTTTTTAATCTTTTAAATGGGAGTTTACATAATAAATCAAATTTTATGAAAACTATCAAGAAATATGGTGAATAGCAAAGGAAATACGAAGTGAATTTATGAATTACTCCAAAACATCCTGGTATACTGTGAGGAAACTCCATCTTCCGCAAAAAGAACCAGGTCTACTCTGGGTAACAATGATCATTACTTTCTAGTCCTCAAAAGACTGCAAACACAGTGAATAATTCACTGGGTTTTGAATCTTACGCATCTTAAAAAAAGTTTTGTTGGACTTCAAACATATGAAAATTTACCCCAAACTAATGCCATGTTGTACTTCGAAATAGCTTGCTGTAACTGTCCTTAGATGTTAAAATCTTTCTTTTCAAATTTTAATTATATATCATTTTTTTTTTACAAAAATAACTCTTCACTTTTTCAAAATAAACTATCTTAAATTTTCTCTTTTAAATTCCATATTTTCTTTTTCTATCAAGAACTCGCGCTTTTAAAATCTTATGGCATCGTGTACGGCAATTCTTTAGTTAAATTGTTAGCTTTCTAAAAATAATTTCCTCTCTATTTTCCATGGATTTCGGGTTTCAAAGTTAAAGCTTACCTTTTCGATGAGGTTTCTGAAATCCGGCCATGCTACTAACATCTTTTTCAGCCAGCCAATGAAAATTTGGCTCTTCACTTGGAGCGGCCAATCGTATTTAGCACTATCGGAGCACTAAAAAACTCTTAATTATATTGGTGATTCCTCAATCATTGATTCCCGAACGTTTGCGTTTTGATCCCTGTATTTTTGAATAAATTTAAATTCTAGGAAATTCTTAAATTATTGATTAGTTAAAATTTGATCCTCTCATCACGATTAGCTATATTAAGCTAATCGTGATGAGAGGATCAAATTTTAACTTTAAAATTAGGTACCTCGTAATTTATGGCATTGCTGGAGGGAATTTTAGCGAAATAATCTGACCGTTATCTAGGAAGTGCTAAGCGAAGTATTGCACAAATTCTTTTCTCGACAAATAAATTCTTTAACTTGCATTGTTTCTTTAGAATCACTAAATTCTGGGGATGTCAAACACTATTCACTTCGTTTCCATTTAGAGTATTTGCTACTTTCTTTAACACAATGTGTGATTTTTTTTACTGAAGATATTTTTCAATGTTCAATGTCAATATTTTACTATCTGAAAGTGGATCTTTCCACCAAAAACTTCCTCAGATTACACTTTTTAATTACTTTCCTCATTTACGCAGAGTGTTGTTTAGATCGGTTATCTGTGTTATTCTGTAACGAGTAATTAGAGTTTTCGAGAAACATTTTAGTATTCTCAATTAATCTTATGGAATTTTGTAGTAGAAACTCGCAACTTTCAGGAAATAATTCTCTTTTGAATATTTTATTTTTCAGGAATTCGTGCTCATGGCTGTTACTAGAGCTTTCGATGAGTTATTTAACCAAAATTTTGATCATCATTTTCATCTCAGTAAAGATCTGCATCTTAAAGGTGTATGATTTTTTTTTTTTTTTTTTTTTTTTGTAAGAATAGTTTTAATCTATTCCATTATTTTTCAGCGAGTCGGAGTTCATTTCGCGAGACTAGTTCATACAAACGAATAAAGAACTGAAGTAAAACGCACATGTTCTACTTTTTGTGTATGATATTCTTCTCAGAAGCAATCGAAAGGCGGGTAAGTGACAGTTAAGGTTTTTGGCGCAAGAGTCAAACATTTGTTTAAATTATAGACTAGGTAGAAAAAAGGTAGAAAAAGGTAGAAAATAGTTGACAAGAAGGAAAATTAAAAGAATCGCTAGTACATCCCAGGGAAGCGTTACCCATGCTTACCAAAGACAATAAGCCCATTGGAAAATAAAATATCACTAGATGATGCTCGTATTTATTAAGGAAGTTTGGATTGAAAAAAGAAAATACGATAAAAAAATTAGGTTCGATTGAATGTGTATCGCGTTTCATATTATTGAACTTCATTTATATTTAAATCGCAGCTGAATTAAATTTCAGATAAAAACAGACCACATTTAGTTTACATGTAGATATTAATTAAATTTAATTTTCATCTAATCTTCGTACTTATAATTGGACGCAGTAGCCTAGAGGTCATGGTTGCGTATTTGAGGCCGCAATGTTTTTCGTCGAGTTGTGGTTTCAAGCTCTGATGCCACAAAAGATCTATTGTGTAACGGGGCTGATGCACATTAAATCTGGTCGAGGTCCCAAGTCCTCCAGTGAAGCGGGAAAGAAGTGTGGAGAGGCTCAAATGTCGTCCTCATCTCTTGACCAAAGTTCGAAATTACGAGTTCCGTCGCCAATAGCATTTTGGACGCAAAACTAGATTCGTCGTGTGTGTCTTCCACCAGGGTGGCCAAAATAGTGTCTACATATTTAAACTAAATTCTTATAATTCAGCTTTCAACAATCGGATTTGCCATATTGTGGACCATCTCTCCTAACTTCAAAATTACAATTCATTCCGACCGTTTATCATCAATACTGCTATCGCAAAACGCATAAAATAAATCAGCCTTTATTATTAATGAGAAAAATTAGCAACCTATTTTGATTCTTACAGCTTATGATGATTGAGTGAGTTTTTTGGATGATAAGGTTATTGGCGTAAGAGACAGATGTGGCTATGCTGCTCTGAACAAGATTTAACTGTGTGGTCTAATTTTAGTTTAGTTTATTTTTTATTAACGTCGCACTAGAAGCAACAAGAGGGCTATTGGCGACGGACCTCGCCATTTTAAACCTCGGTCAAGTGACGAGGACGACACTTGAGCTGGCATCCCCTCTCCTAACATCCACACCACGCCATTGGAAGGACTTTGGGCCCCGACAGATTTAACGTGCATTAGCCCCGGCTACACGGTGGGTCTTAAGCAGCCAAGAATCGAACCCGCGACTGAACGAAAACCACCGGCCGCGAATCCAAAACCATGACCACTAGGATACCGCGGCCACAACTGTGGTCTAGACGTGAAAAAAATTGGAAAAAAATACGAAAATTGATTGACAAGAAGGAGGGTCGAAAATAGAGAAGGATCGCTACTGTAACCCGAGGGTACGTCATCCGTGTTTACTAAAGACAGTAAACCCCATAGGAAAGAAAAAGACCACAAGGTTGCCTAGGGATCATGATGCCCTTACTTACTTAAAGAAGGCAAGCCCCTGAGGTCTCCCGATATAATCCCAAGGAGCAGGCTGCCCGGCTATACCCCCAGACGCTGGGTACCCATTTTAGTCGCCTCTTAGGACATGCATGAGCTACAGTGGAACTATTCTATCATACCCGTTCACCACACGGGTATCTTACATTTTATAATGGGTTCGATCTTACGTCGGAAATTATTACAATGCTCAACGGTCTCTTAATTCCTCTATCTTCTCTTATCTTTAATGTCCCTCTTACACCATCATTCTCTTTATCTTGCGAAGGATCTCTTCAAAAACAATGCCAGAATTTATAACGCTTTAATAACTAGCCCGAGAGAGACTACTCTTTTACTCTAGTTGGTAAAGGTGCATCAAAAAGCGGCGGTCAACTTTTCACTGGATCCAAAGGCCCAGGTTCGAAACAGCTCAGTCATCGAAGATTAACTAACAACCGTCTTCCCTTCCACGGGGTTGAATACTACCAACTCCGAAATCTCATCACTTCTAAAGTAATTTCCTATTCACTGTGGGGATATGTACATAAAAAGTTTATGAAAATTATCCCCAGCTATAGATGATCTGAAAATTACCATTACTCGAACGATACAAGAAGCCCTGAAATACGATTTTCAAAGTGCGAGAACAGTTTTGCTTCCAAGAAAATGACGGTCATTTTAAGCATTTGTTGCGCAATGTAGGTTCACAATTTTTTTTTCTTCGTTACGTTTAAAGAATTTTTCACCAATAGCATGGTAATAACGTTTTAAAGTCGTTATTTTTGTGTGTAATAAGCTCACGAGTCTTTCAGTACGTGAACTTTAAGGATACCTGAAAGTAGATGCATTGCACTCAAAAAATTTAGAATTTCATCCGCCAGCATAACAACTCTCAAACTTTCCTCTCGGTGTTCTGCATCAATTAACGTATTTGAGCTAAAGACTGAACAAATAAGGATTTTGACAAAAAATTCTAGGTTTTTTTTTATAATTATTATTATTATTAGCCATCGTATATAACTTTTGCTCAAACCCAAATGTTTCCTGTTCGTTTGGGAGGAGTCGAAAATGTGTAATTGATTCCATGTAGACATTGACATTCATCCTCCCTCCCTAGTCCTAAATATAGAACAAATTCACACGGAAATTAAACCAGAAAAAGTTGTTGAGAACTGCTGTAATAATTCGTTAAAATGTTTCGTTTGTATATAGGGAAAAAAAAGTGACACTCATTTCGAAACGTGTCACACTTCGACCGGCCAATACAGTTCTGCCATGAGTCGCAACACTCAATAATCTAGTAGATGGATGGATTTTTGGATTGTTTATTAACGTCTCACTGAGAAGCAACACAAGAGCTAAGGGTGACAAATCTCGTCATTTTGAGCCTTGGTCAAAGAACAAGGACAACACATGAGCAGGCATTTCCCTCTCCATACTTCAACTCTATGCCATAACGGAGAACTTTGATCCTTGACAGATTTAACGTGTTTCAGCCCCTACTACACGGCGCGTCTTTAGTGGCATAGAACTTGAACGTATGACTCTACAAAAACAACGCTAGCCACAAGTCACGACCATGACTTCTGGGCTGCCGCGGCCACATCCTCAAGAGGAGGAGAAAAGGGAAGTATCATCTGATCCGACGGTGTAATAAGGGCGGTAATAAGGACGGTGTAATAAGGGTATGAGAAAATTATGTTTCTAAAACAGCGCCATGATGTCCAATTCGTTAGACGTGAAAAAAAGTAAGATCTTTGGAGTTCGCCTCTCTGAAGAGTCCCTGCCGAGAGCAACTGACTTTGTGTGTGTTTCACTGACCCTGTAACAAGGCTTATGACAACCGATACAAACAAGGAAAAATGTGTCCCCTTCAAAGCAGAACAATGAGTGAAAGTCGAAATTGAGCAACTGGGACTGACGATGGTTGAAGAGGATAGTTTCAACAAAAATGCAAGATAGCAGCCGTAGATGAATATCCATCTCCCGAATGAATTCCGTATCCGCCAAAGCTATTCAATGGGAGGTATATGCTGCGACCAGTGATGACAGAGTGACCATTCCAAAGCCGCAAGTCTGGTCGAGGAATGCTATGAAGCGACGCCACTGATGCCGAATCCACTGAAACTGGACACAATAGCGATGTGGGAGCAGATCATCCGGTCTAGAGAAAAATTTATATTACTTCATGAAATATATCCACTTGATGATCACTGGCAGAAGCATTTCATGTCGACTACCTGACTCCTTCTGAAAGGTATGGAGGGTTGTTTGTGATAGTGTGGGACGAGATTACTTCTCAATCCATAGTGTCATTCGTAGTCCTGAGGGAAGAGTTCATACCCGAGCATTTCTTTTACCCAGTGCTCTCGTAGATTATTTCCTCCCTATGCTTTATATTCTGTTCCCTGTAGAATATATAAAAGCATCCGTTTTCAACTGGCATTACCGCATAAGACACAAAATAAGTAACGTATTTTCTAACGGGGAAAAAAGAAAATTAAACAAACAAAACGAATACTTTTTTTTCACACAAATGATTTTTTGAATTCTCAATCGCTTATTTATAAAATATTTCTGAATTTTAAGAGCAGGTTATATGGTATGTGGGCAGTGAGTTCAAATTATGGAAGGAAAATGGAAAAGGTACAATTCTCTGTATTATTGTCTAGTGATCACTTTTTTTCCTTTTCCTAAGAAGTCTATGAATATGACTCCCTTCATCTCCCAAAAAATTGCCGCCAAAACTTTCCCGGGTTATGGTACCGTCTTCGCCTCCGTTGCAGCGAATTCACCGTAAACAATCCTTTGTTTTGACTGCTGCTAAGTTTCAGTGTAGAATAAGGAATTCAGGTCTCAACGATGGTGATAACTTTACGCAAAATGACAAAGGATACCCAAAGAGGCAACAATACAAAATAACCTATGAATCAGTGTTTTATCCGTTTTGGCACCATTTAACAGACAGCAGCACACAGTAACACTAGGTAGTCATAGCATATCTTCAAAAACAATGATTCTGCTTCGTATTTTAATGCACTACATTTTTACTGCTTGAATTCATCACTTTTCTTCCAGTAGAAAATATTGATACGCAACACTCCCGATCGTCAAGTAGTGGTTCACAATTTCTTCCGGTCCCCGACACTGTGTCGATTCCCCTCTTTTGGATTAAGTTTGTAGATCTGCAGATCATAGACCAACTGAGCCCAAGTATGTCGCCAATTCGGACTGAGAGAAAAGGAGCTCAGAGCCTCCTTTCTTTTCTTTCTCTGGACTAGGGTTGGACAAATAGCGGCCCGCTGAGAGTTGTTTTGTGTGGCCTTCCAAGATGTTCAGAAAAATCCACCTTGAACTGCAATTTCTTTCCCGAGCATAAAATGATTCAATCACCAGGTATACTCGCATGGCAAGCAGAAGAAGGCAATTTTTATCATTTTTCTTTATTTGGAAAACAGAAAATACCTGAAAGTGTTTCTGCCGAGATTAGGGATCGTCCGCAGAGTTTGGAGGGCGAGATCACAAGAAGATTTCAGGACTGAACGGAAATTGAGCCTAAATCGCGCTCTCTTATCCCATTACTGGTGATATTGATACAGCTCTCGAGGAGCTGTAGCTCAAACTTACTGGCGTGCAGTCAGATCGCATTGAAAAGGAAATGTTTCATACTGTGACATTAATTACATTCATAAATATTTGTCTGCTGAGAAATTTGCTGGGAAAATGTTCTTTCGATTTGGGCCTGCATATATTTGAGTGTGTGAAAAACTTTTCTTATTTGATGATCAACGAGAGTAAATATAGATGATCTTTGGCAGACATTAGCTTGCTGGCTGTGATGAGAATCTCTACAAGAAATCTCATCACTGATTTAAAAAAAAAAGAAAAGTAGAAAAGTGTGATAGGGTGTATTTTTCTCATTAAACTGATTCAAAAATTAAATGTGCTTGCAGTTGTAGGGGATATGAAATTGGTATAAAAAGTAAATTAAATAAAACTGCGATTATATTTAATTTATATTCATTGGTTTTTATGGTATAATTCATATCTTTTTTGAAATGCAAAGTGCAATCATTAAAAAATGAATGCAATCATTAAAAAAGATGTAATTCGTTGCTAGGATCCGCTTTTACAGAGTTGCTCCCAAGCCAAAACAATTACTCCCCAGCCCCTCATTTAAAAAGAAGTGTTCTTCGAGTTAGGCCACACACTCATAACACACACTCGTGGACACTCTCCTCCTTCATGTGATGGCTTGAGGTGCCATTTTGAAACCTCCTGCCTTTGAGGTAAACTAATATTATTCATCAAATGTTAAATTTAGAATTAAGAAAAACTAATATTTCGTACTTAAACGAGTCTCTAATTATTGCCTCGTCAATTAATGATTTAATCCATTTATGATTACGGAACTAAAGTAATATAACTAATTGATAATTTCTAACCAGGTTGACTAACCTCTTTAACATTAAAAATCAGATTAATCAATTCAAATCAATCACGATTCAGAGATAAGTTAGGGGGCCGTATCAATATGTTCATCCTTTCGTTCCCTATGTGGTACTTCTAAGTGCATTTTTAAATTCCCATTGGCTAATTTATCGAATATTTCTCAATTTGGAGAATATCATAATCCGATGAACATACTCATAACACACAATTCGGACAGAGGGAAAGGGAGCTCTTCTTTCTGGTTGTTTTCATAACCAGACGAACTTGTATGAATATTGAGTCATTTTAAAAACCCAAAAATATATTCCCGGTCGTATCCTGCCTTTTAGCAATATGAGAAAAATAGCCATTTAGGCTTCTGTCTACATGCAGTTTTGATTTCTTGGATGTAATGTTAATCCTATGAAAATTCTACTTTTGGTCTCACGTCTTTGCAATTTGATCTATTTGAATGAAATAAAGTGCATTTGAAGGAGCCAAAAATAATGAAGGCTTCTGTTTAATTATATTTTTCCTCAGATTTTAAAAATATTTTTAAATATGGGAGGGAAAAAATAATTCCGCAGAAGCCATCATTATTTTTTGATCTTTCGGGTGCACTTCATCGCATTAAAATAAATCAAATTGTAAAGACGTGATATCAATAGCAGAATTTTCATAGGATTAACATTACATTCACGAAATCAAAATGTCCGGTAGACGGGAACCTTAAATTTTGCTTATGACCTAAAGATATTTTTAAAAAGTTTCCGCAAATACGCGTAGTTTCTGATGAAGCAACTTATTTTTTAGAAATGATTATACTGTTTTTGACTTTTCAATCATGATTTATAAATTTTAGATAAGTCCCTTGAATAATTTTTACTATACAAGACTGTTTAAAATGGTTCACCTGATATCAAAATTTCATATTTTCACGAATAAGCGGGACAGAATGATAAATAATACACGAATACAAAAGGAAAATATATCAGATTTTTGTACAATAGTTTCACGTATAAATGTCAATACGATACGAATAAGTCTCCGCAAACACTTGTACAGGTCAGTGGCAGTGGATTGTACAGCATCAGAAATCCATTGTTTATGTTCAAATAAATGTGTGGGTAATAGTAGCGCTTACATCTTACAAAAAATCCCTAAAGGAAGAAATCGCATGGGACCATAACAAGCGATTTAGGAGGACAGCTGTGTCACATCCAATCATCTGGTCCACTGTGACCGATCCAATTGCGAGGTGTCTTTGGGAGAGCTTCTAAAACAGCTTTCTTGAAGCAGCTTCCAGAAGAACACACGAGGGACATTCATTGTTCACAGTATAAAACTTGCAGTTTTCTTTTGCATTCATGTATTATTAATCCTTCTATGTCATTTATTTATGAAAATATGGAGTTTTGAAATCGGATGAATCATTTTGAATAACCATATATATTTGAGGATTTCTTCATATATGCAACGTTAGGGGAAAAATGGAAGTTCTTTAATTATTGGCAAAAGATTACTTTTTAGCTTTAATATATTTTCCAAATTCTACTTAACACCCGAAAACAATTTCCACGGAAGAAAAATTAAGTAAAGTGAAAGTTATTTAAACCAGCATGTCATAAAATGATTTCGTTGAGTTATTTTTGATGGCATATTGAACAGGATATTAAAAGTGCGAAATTATTCAAGTTCATTGGCATTGACGGGGAAAAATCAGAATATTAGTTCTGGGCGTTATCTATGAATATGGGATAGTTTGAAAAATCGAAATGAACTATGCATTAAGTAAAGAAAGTAATATACAGTGGCACAAACAATTGAGGATACACCTTACTTTTTACTTGATAAATCCAACTTTCAATCAAAATAACATCTTAACCAAAAGTGCAAACGAATTTTTATTCTTAGACATAACAAAAGGTTTAATTAACAGTAAAAATAAAGAAAAATCAACGACAAAATTCCAATTTAAAACTTTTTAGAGGCATTTCAAATAAACATAAGCAGATTTTTACCTCAAAAAATTAAGGATACACAAATGAAATTTTTGTTTAACTACCACTTGATTTCTTTTTGCTTGCTACTAATAATGTAAGTTTGGGAAATTTTATCCTAAACTTTTTCAACTGTTATTTCTGTCTTTTGAAGTTGGTTATGAGAATATAAAGCTGTAATTTTAAATGGAAAATGGCTCCTCGGAAAGAGACTAGTATTGATGTAAGAAAATTTATATTAAGGTTATTTAAGAAGGGAAAATCTTATCGTGAAATAGCTGAAATCGTCGGTAGAAGTCACTCATGTGTCCAGAAAATCACTGGGAAATTTAAACGCGATGGATTAATTCAAAATAAGAGTGGAAGAGGAAGGAAAAGTATTCTGAATGATGTAGCTAAAAGGAAAATTTTAAAAGATATCAAGATTAATCCTAAACTGAGTACAGTCAAACTAGCTGCAGAAACTTCTCGAATTATCTGCAGAAGTGTAAGTGCTGAAACTGTGAGAAATGTGATTAGACATGCTGGATATAGCAGTCGAGTAGCTAGAAAGAAACCTTTCATAAGCTTACAAAATCAGAAAAAGCGTTTGGAGTTTGCAAAAACTCATCAGTTGAAGACAGAAAACTTTTGGAAGAAAGTTATATTTAGTGATGAAAGTAAATTCAACATTTTTGGAAGCGATGGTCGTCACACCGTTTGGAGAAAGCCGAACACCGCTTTGGATCCAAAAAATTTACGTCCTACAGTTAAACATGGTGGTGGTTCCGTCATGGTTTGGGGTTGTATGGCTGCAAATGGGGTAGGAAATTTAGTTTTTATAGATGGTAGAATGGATCATAAGCTTTATATAGACATACTCCGCAACAATCTTAAAGAAAGTGCACAAAAATTGGGTTTAGATGGAAATTTTATATTTCAGCACGACAACGACCCCAAACACACGGCACGTAATGTCAAAATGTGGTGTCTTTTTCATTGTAAACAGCAATTGCACACACCGCCACAGTCCCCTGACATCAATGTCATAGAAAATTTGTGGGCCACACTAGAAACAGCGGTCCCAAAACACCAGATTAGAAACAAAGCCCATTTAAAGCAAGTGTTACAAGAAGAATGGGATAAAATATCTCCAGATACCACTAAAAAATGGGTCGAATCGGTACCGAGACGTTTGGAGGACATTATAAAAGCCAAAGCACATGCAACAAAATACTGATACTGTCTATGCATGTAATATATCGAAAAAATTTCATTGATGTATCCTTAATTTTTTGAGGTAAAGATCTGCCTATATTTACTTCAAATATTTGTGAAACTTTTAATTTTAGATATTTTTTTTGTTGATTTTCGTTATTTTTACTGTAAATTAACCCTTTTATTACGTGTAAAAGTAAAAATACGTCTTCTATTCTAGTTAATGTGTTATTTTCATTAAAAGTTGGATTTATCAAGTGAAAGTAAGGTGTATCCTCAATTGTTTGAGCCACTGTATATTGACAAGTAAGTTCCAATGAAGGCTGGAACAAAAAAAAATCTCAATATTATGTATTTGGTGCGTAAAACTAATTAGTCATTCACATACAATGTTTTATATTATGAATTTAAAGCAAATGATAAATTGCTAAATTGTATATTATATCAGCTTCAGGTAATTAAAATTAAAGCAAACATTTAAAAATAAGGATTGATTGGCAGAATCGCAAATAAGATGAAATAAAGTGATTATACACAATCGCTTTCAGTCCTTTCTAGAACATTTGTCATGACAACGTCAGCCTTTTCGTATACCTAAACATTTCAATAAAAAAAAAACGAATTCTCAGGACCGAAAATACTTCGGGAAGTAAGCTTGTCGTTAAAATAGAGAATTCTTAAGAATCCCAAACTCCAAAAATATTCTTAATGAGCTCACGGGTGACTGTTTTTAGAAAGAGAGAAAATTTTGATTTCCAGACGCGTATTTCTGAGAATAAAATGACAAGTATCGCACACACTAACGCCACTAAGAAACTCCGGACTCATTCAGTTGGGACGTCATCAAACATCTCTCTCACAGCTCTGACCTTGCACCTTCAGATTTTCTCTTTTTCGCCCCCCTGAAGTTTGTTTATTTGGTTTTATTAACGCCGCACAGTAAGGAATGCGACTATTGGCGACGAACCTCGTAATTTTGAACCTCAGTCAAGTGACGAGAACAACACCTTAGCAGGTTATCCCTCTCCTAACTTCCACACCATGCCAACGGAAGGACTTTGAGCCTCGACAGAATTAACGTGCATCAGCCCAGTCTACACGGCGGTTCTGTAATGGTATCAAGGCTCGAAGGATTCGAGGTAATCGCCGCCACTCAGCTACCGAGGCCACACACGGGTGTCATCTACGTACATCAAACACAACCGTTCGACGTCGTCGCCTTCCTTCTCTGTTAGCCGAGGAATGAGTTTTCTTATATTTTTTCAAAAAAGTCTCCCGTTGCCTATTTGATCCAATTATTGGAAAACATTTTTCAGCCATAAACAACTTCAGAGGGACGGCCGCTGTAGCCTAGTGGATCAGCCAGTGTACTCATGGTCGGCGGTTTTCGTCGAGTCGCAGGTTCAAGCTTTGGTGCCTCTAAAGACCCGCAGTGTAGCCGGAGCTGACGCATATTAAATCTGTCGAGGCTCAAAGTCCTTCCATTTGCATAGTGTGGAAGTTAGGAGAGGGGTAACCTGCTAAGGTGTCATCCTCGTCACTTGCCCGAGGTTCTGAATTACGAGGTCCATCGCCAATAGCCCTCGTGTTGCTTTTTATGTAACGTTAATGAAACTAATCAATCGATGTCTCCTGTGTGATGACCGGGGGTGAAAAAAATTGTCCCACTGTAGCTCATACATGTCGTAAGAGGCGACTAAAATGGGTACCCAGTGTCTGGGGGTATTGCCGGGCACCCTGCCCCTAGGCATTATATCAGAGGATTGGTCCTCCAGGTTGGTAGACCTCAGGGGTTTGCCTTTTTTGGTGGGTACGGGTATCAGGCACCTAAGTGATCTTTTTCTTTCCAATGGGGTTTACTGTCTTTGGTAAATAAAGGTGACGGGCTCCCGGGATACCCTAGCAATCCTTCTCTATTTTCGACCCTCCTTCTTGTCAACCAATATTTATCTCTTTTTTTTTCAATTTTTTCGAGTGCCCAGATCATAACTTTACCTTGTTCATCTGTAACTCTTATGCCAATAAAATTCTATTACTCCCTCACTCACCGTACACATATGAATTTGTATATATTTTTTCGAAATATATAAGTTTTTTCGATTTTTAAGAGATTGAGTACTCTTATTTTCTGGTCCACCCTCGCGTAGGTGATATTCTTAAAACTTTGTGATATTCAATGTTATTTTTGATCAAATAAAGCACTTATTTGCTAACCTTCCTCTTGTAAAGCAATTAAAAGTACGTAAATGCGACAAATAATGAGTAGGCAGACGCATGTAATTATTTATCCATTTATCTGGGTTTATTCTAAGAAAAAAATATAAAGGAAATATGCTCCAGAAAAAAAAAGTTTTTTGTCCGAAGATATGAAAACAGTTTTACCTCTTAACACTATGACGACAATATACTGAAACTCGCTTACTTAACTGTAACCATCTGACTGCTCATCTCGTGATTTCCACGTGCATCTAAAATTGATTTTTCTGGGCATCCTTTCTTAGGATCTAAGTCAATGTTTGAAAAATCTTTAAAACAAAATATTTTGGTACTCATTTAAGTCTCATGTATATATTGATTTCAAATATGTAATAAAAATATCAATTTTTGAAGCAATTCTGTTAAAAATTGGGCATTCGAAGGGTGAATTTAACTTGTGGCGTTTGCTTTTCGTCATTTAGCTTTACTACAAAGTAAAGTTTAATTAAATAATTAGTAAGATCAGAAATTTAATGAAGGAACATCAGGAAAATACAATAACAGTTTATTAATAACTTCACTTATTATTCAAGGTCCATTTCTCTCGAGACCCGTATAGTGACCAGGAATGACAGAATAGTCCACTGTAGCTCATGCATGTTATTAGAGACGACTCAAATGGGTACCCAGCGTCTGGAGGTATAACCGGGCACCTTGCCCCCGGGGATTATATCAGGGGATCTCAGGGACTTACCTTCTTTAGGCAGGTACGGGCATCATGACCTCGAGGCACCCTAGTGATCTTTTTCTTTCCTATGGGGTTTACTATCTTTGGTAAACACGGGTGACGCACTCCCACGATACCCTAGCAATCTTTCCCTATTTTCGACCCTCCTTCTTGCCAACCAAATTTTGTCTATTTTTCACCTTTTTCACGACTAGACTACAGTTAAATCTTGTTTGGTGCAGCATAGCCACATCTGGCTCTTGCGCCAATATCCTTTACATTCACTCACTCACCATTTCTCTCGAATAACTCTCAACTCGCCTGGATAATAGCTTAAAATTAATGACTTTCTATCGAACACGGTGGTTTCGACTTCACGGTCACTTACTCAAATCCAGAGTCACTTCTAACCTATTCCAATTACAACATACCAATTTCAGCAATTTACTCTAAATTCTACCTTACTAAGGGATGACTGTACGGATGATTCAAGACCAGATCCACCACTGGCCTCCATCGTCGATTAAAGATTGAACGTGTGTTGGCCTCTATTCTTGTCGATTGACGAATCATAGTTCGAATAATCGCTGATGGACAAAATTTATCCAAATCGTCAATGAATATGATTCTAATAGAACATATGGAGCTGCTATCTGCATCACGACAATACCTCTTCACATTCTGCAGTGAATTTCGGACCAGAAATTCGATCACCGAACTGGATCCTCTTCCCTACTCACCAATTCTAGATTTTTTCCTGTTTCGTAATTGTTCAAGTGGAGGAGCGATCGAGTTAATGTTGAGGCAATTAAATGGGAAACGCCGAAGCAGCGAACTCTTGAGGTGTTACAAGGCTGTTTCGAAAAATGAAATCAACGATGGGAGAATTGCATTACTTTAAATGGAGAGGGTAGCCAAGTGGTCATGGTCCCCAATTCGCGGCCGGCGTAGTTTCTGTGGAGTCGTGAGTTCGAGTCCTAATGTGGGAAGGTGCTCCCGAGTGTCCTTCCTGCCATGTCCCTTACACGATTCATCACATTTTAATTATGTGTCCGGTTTTTAATGATCATCGCCGTATTTATTTTCAGTCATCTGTTTTAAACCTATCTGACTTGGTGGGGAAAACCCCCCACCATAACTTATTTGCTTTTTTAAGACATATTGGCCTTTTACACCACATTTGATTTTTAACTTTTTATCTTTTATGTGTCTTTGTGTTGGTCTCTTGTTTTTAATGACATTAATTTCTAATCGATTTTAACAAATGTTTGGCGCAGCATAGCCTACTTTGGCTCTTGCGCCATAAAACCTCACTCTCACTCACTCACTCACTCGTGTCCTAATGCCACTTAAGACCCGTCGTGTAGCTGTGTTGATACACTTTAAATCTGTCGAGGCTCAAAATCTTTTTGTTGGCATAGATTTTTTAGTTTTTAGTTTAGTTTTTATTAACGTCACACTAGAAGCAACACGAGGGCTATTGGCAACGGACCTCGTAATTTTGAACCACGGTCAAGTGACGAGGACGACACCTGAGCTGGCACCCCCCTCTCCTAACATCCACACCACACCAACGGGAGGACTTTGGACCCCGAACAGATTTAACGTGCATCAGCCCCGGCTACACGGCGGGTCTTTGGCATCCAAGGATCGAACTTTGTTGGTATAGAATGGAAGTTTGGAGATGAAGGATCCAGCTTAGGAGTCGTCATCGTCACTTAACTGAAGTTCAAAATTACGAGGTTGGTTGCCAAAAACACTCGTGTTGCTTCTCAGTGCGACATTAATAAACAGTTACTCACATACTCAAATGGAAAGTACTTTTTAGGGGATACAACAGCTTTAAATTTTGTTTAATAAAGTAGCTATAATCTGACACAGTTCGTGTATTTACAGGACAGACTGCGTAAATTCATAAATTGATACTAATTACATCCATTCAGTTGTAAGTCACTATTACTTATTTCTGCTTTCGGCCCTTGAACTTTGTAAAAACATCTCTAGATTTATAAGATATCACTGTTATTGAAGGATAAATCATCAACAAACTGTCAACTTAGACTGTAGCGCAAGTTATATAAAAATGTATTAAAATTATAAATGCATTAAAAACGTCAGAGTTATTTTCAAACTTGCCCTAAGTAAGGAGAAAAGAATATTTATTAGTCATATTCATCCCCTTTATCTTGAAGTCATTGAATTAAATGACTTCTAAATAAAGGGGATGCTTTTCCTAATCACCTTCCCCACTGATGTAAGACGATTAAGTTGTTTTACTTTTTAGTCCTCATTTCTTCATACAAATATATTTGTTATCCCCCCCCCCGCCTAATTTTTCTCAGTTTATTTTTACTATAGCACTCTTGCTTCTTAACTTGACTCTCCTCAAACATATTTCCAGGCAGAAATTTGTTGTAATTTTCATACAAGATTGCGACATTATAACACATGCATCCCTTTATGATGCAGTATTCTTAAAATTTGGGAACATTAAAAAATACCCCCTTTTTTCACGTGAATATGTAAAGTTTGAAAGTCATTTAGCATTATATAATAGGAGACGAAACGAGGAACACTTTTTACATAAAAAAAGGGGGGGGGGGGGGGGTTCAGATGGAAATGAGTAGGAGGTTAGGAAATATGTTGTTATCTAAAAGATATCGAAGTGAGAATATAAAAATAATTCTCTAGTGGTTTTTTTTATCGAAAAAAAAAGTGTTTTAAATTCGGGTCCTATTTTTTAACAATACTCGAAGACAACTGTAAAGGAGAGGGGGAAACTTGACAAATATTCTACTCTAAGTCGGCAAAATCTTAGTTACTCTTCTTATCACCAGTGACAAATGACATACGGTACTACATTATCAAATGGCAAATGCAATAAAACAACTTCAAGTGTACTCCGATTGTTCACAGTGTAGATATATTTACCTTCTGTGAACAGGATTCAAAGAAGCCGCGGTAGCCTAGTGGTCAAGGTCGAGGACTAGCGGCCGGTTCGATCCTTGACCGCCAAAGACCCACCGTGTAGCCGGGGCTGATGCATGTTAAATCTGTCGGGGCCCAAAGTCCTCCCGTTGGCGTGGTGTGGATGTTAGGAGAGGGGGGTGCAGCTCAGGTGTCGTCCTCGTCACTTGACCGTAGTTCAAAATTACGAGGTCCTTCGCCAATAGCTCTCGTGTTGCTTCTAGTGCGACGTTAATAAAAAACTAAACTAACAGAATTTAAATTCGATTTGTTCAATATAAAGATGGTTTTTGTATGTTTTATTTCATTTCATTTCTTTCCTTTTTTCCTTTCTTTTTTTTCTTCTTTTTTTTCTTTCTTTCTTTCTTTCTTTTTTTTGCATTCTCAGGTTAAACCAGATTTTCGATATCCCAGAAGGGCTATGATCCTAATGAATCCGATTTAGTGTCGTTTTAACTGCAAGTGAAACCATCGCGTATACTCAGAAACATAACACTAATTCTAATTTTCAGGGTCTATACATACGATAAATGTCTCACAATCATGCGAACTCATATTGACCCATTTGCATCACAAAGGTTGATTGGCTCGAAATGTTGTTGGCCATTGTCACCAGAGCACAGATATGACCACTAGTTTTTTGTGCACGAGAACACAACACTAACGCGCATTGCCACAGCATGTCTGCACGCAGGTAGGGGGAAATGATGATTGCAAACGGATTAAATATTTTTTCGGGAAAAAGCATTAATAAGAAACTAATAAAAAATGAAGATTTTGGTTCGAATAGTAGTGAAGAAGTCATTAGGCTTACAGTTGGTAGACGTATTATTGCGGTAACTTCTGACAAGGACGATAGTGATCCAAATGTAAGTAATTTGGAATGGGATTAAAAAATGGTACACTTCAATTGCATAAATTTATATCTGTAAGAGGTGTAAATAAATATAATACAAATTTTATATTATAAAGATATTACAAAAGCATTCCCGGGTTGTTTTTAACGCAGGAAATTCCAAGACATGTAAAAAATAATTGATTGATTTAATAATAAATCGATTCGAGTGTGACAAATTTCTGTTGAGGAATTAAAAGTTTATTTACACTTACGATATATTGATATCTCTGGTGCAAAGCCCTACATTACAAGGCTTTTATCATTTTAAAATATTTTTATCCTTATACAATAAAAAGATTTTTGGTGATAAGGGCCAATCTTCCACTTTTTCGTATGATGCAAATGGGTTAATATTGAGGTAATTTTCTATGTAAAAAATGGCTTTCTATGTTAAAAAAAAGGGCCGTATTTTTAACGTTAAGGGTACTAGGACATGCAAAGAATAGTGAAATACTGTATTTAAAATTCTTTGTTTTTGACACATATATCTTTTGAAATTATTCACAGAGCTTAGATTTTTTTTGTGTGCACCTAATATAATAATTATTTTATATAACTATAAAAGTAAAGTTTTGGCCAAAAAGGGTTTCTCTTTTAATTGAATATGGACATGATTTTTGAGACAATGGTCTTAGGAACCATTTGGAAGAAAACTATTATACAATATGGCTCAAATTTTGTTTCATTCTTCTATAAAGGGTACTCATGCATAAAAAGTTAACTTAAAAAAATCTTTTTCTCCAAGTAACACTTGAATTTTACGAAATAATTTTTATACGAAAAACAGAAGAAAAGTTTCAAAATTACAAATTTTTTTCATTTTTTCGAACAAAATATACAATGATATCATCAAAAGTATTGGTTTACTATTTCTTGTGATCTGTTTTATACATTAGGAGTAAAATAGTTTGTGTGTTTGATGAATACCTTTTTTTTTTTTTTTTTTTTTTTTTGGAAATGTTACCGAAATGCAAATATTTCTCAAAATTCATATCCTCATTCTGCTAAGAAAAAAAACTTTTTGACTAAAAATTAATTTTTATAGTTCTATAAAATAATTAAAATATGATTATTAAGGACGCAAGCAATCCGGTCTCCACTAATAGGTTTAAAACATATCACAAAGATAAGGAGCCTTAAATTTAATATTTTACTACTCCCCGCATATCTGGTCCCCTTGAAGAAAGAGAACGTAATTAAACGTTTTGGTATCAAACGCCTTCATAATGCTCAGTCCCAGACTGTGCCGTCTGATATGTCTCAGCAGTCTGTCTAATATGGTAGAGAATTTACCGCGCATTATCTTAGATTATATATTTAAAACATTGGAATTTTCTTACCTGATTGTTAAATAAGTTTAACTTTCATTTTCATCGACTATATTTTTCCAATATTGAAGGATTGTTTCCACATAAGTTAGTTTTCTTTTTCACGTTCTACCAGTGAAAAAATAGTGTTGTATCCCGTATTAAGGGGGAGGGAGATGATATGTCCTTTGGTTCTTTCCATCTTAAATGATTTTGGAATACTCGTCAAGAACCGAATTCGTAGTTTATTAGAATCATTTTAAAACTACCTTTACATACAACTTAAGAAAAGCGGCAAAAATTACAAACAAATTTCCAAACAGAAAAATATTACAATATTAAATATAAATTCGCATGGTTGCGAGATGTATGTGTGGCGGAGTAGTGGCGGCGATTTGAGGAGGAAGGCAGACACCACCACCCCTTTTTTTGGCGAAAAATTGAATTTGTATTCCATTTTAGCCGCTTAAAACTAAGATTCATAACAAAAACATGTGTAAAAACACCGTTGTCTTACCACCTGATTGAATTTCCTTCCGTTTCTTTAGTTATGAAAAATTTATTTTTAGAAAATATGCACAAAGAGCCATGCCGTGGTTGGTTGCCGTTGTTGGTTGCCGTGGCCACCTTTTTCGGACAGCACCACGGCAAATATGGGCAGGTGTAGCATATGTTGCGAAAAAGGTTTTATGAAAGTGTGAAAGTCTACTCCAGGCAAAAACAAAAAAACATACAAGTCTGATAAAATATTATGTAATGTATATCTTTCCTTTTATATTATAATTAATAGTGAACACCTAATTGTTATTTAGCATAAGTCATCTTTAAGGATATTTTTTATTCTTCCTTGCACATTTTGTAGAGCAATGTGTGACGTATTTCCATCATTATGTAACTCTATAACCAAATTAATGTCTAATAAAATAGTCAATAAGTTCAAGACTCTAATTGAGGATACGTAAAAAGACAGTTTAACAGCTCTCAACATATAATATCCAAGACCTCTCTCGAATCTCTCTTGCCTCAGATAATCCTAGCGTATAATCTCATAATCAAGCGTTAGCCTACCAAATCACTCGTTCCGATTCAAATACTTCTTATTTATAGCAGGTTCTACTCGTATTGCTTTCTAACAAAGCTCACTTCATTCCTACCTATTAATTACGACGATTCTCTTCAATCTACACATCTATCAACTGGTCGTTATCATGTATTTCTCTTCCATTTCCTTTCAATTCTGTTTCACTTATATGTCACTATTTCTAATTCAATTCACCACACTTGTTATCTTCATCTAATTTACCTAATCATGTTTCAATGGGTTGGCAAGGAGAAGTAATTGTATGCAATTTAAATTACCAAGAAGTACCCGAGCTTATTGAAAAGAAAATCACGAATGGCCCAAAGTCTCAAATCCAGTGAATTGATATTAATAAAGAGTCTTTTGTATTTTAAAATGTGGCTGTGGAAGTCTAGTGGTCATAGACTCCCAGCACCGGCGGCTTTCGTCGAGTCGTGGATTCGAGCCCCGATGCCACTAAAGACCCATCGTCTAGTCTGGGCTGATGCACTTTTAAATCCTCGCCTTGGCCTGATGTGGAATTTTAGTGAGGGAGGTGCTAACTAGGTGTCGTTCTCTTCATTCGACCGAGGTTCAAAATTAAGAGGTCTGTCGCCTTTAGCCATCGCGCTGCTTGTCAGTGCGACGTTAATAAAACCATTCAATCAATTCTATTTTAAAAAATGCTTCGAATTTCAGAACTATTTTTTTAACACGGAGAAAATTAACCTTGATATAACCAATAATACGTCCATGTATTGCGAAATGAGTAGAAGGAACTTAATAACTTGTTTCAAAACAAATCTCCTTTAATTCATACAGCGAGATTGTGTAAGTTTGCTTAATAACATGAATAAAAACTGTGTTTATTTTAGTGGGGGCCAACTCACCTTGGAAAGTCCTTTAAAAAGGCCCATCCTCTTTCTCAATCATCTCTGTCTGCGGATTTTCCTTTAAATTTAATCTGATATCGTCACCAGTATAAGCTGACAATTAAATCATAACGACGCATATCTCATTTTGAGAGACAATTTACTTTTGGTCTCTTTAAGTCTTCCAGAAATTGAATGAACTGACAGGATTTTTTTTTCTTACCGTCTGATGTAACGTCTTTTTTTAAATTCTTCGAAGAACAACATTTCATAATTGATATAATAAGTTATGAAGTTAATAATGAAGGCGGATGAATACAGTCACCTGCTCAGCTCTTGCATAAACACGAGGGGGGAGAAAAAGGAAAATCTTTGTTTGAGAGAAAACTTTAATCTTCTTTGCGTCAGGAAATGAAATGGAATTACTTTGATGCAGACATGTCACATTATGACAGAAAATGGGAAAAGGTCACCCTTAAATAAATGAAATAAAGCTTTTGTATTTGCAATGTGAAGCGTTTATTTCAAGCGACTTGTGCGGGTAAATAAACAGTAAGTAGTCAGAGCTTCATTATATACTTTTCTTAAAGTATAAAATTTCTTTCAATCCCCATTCACACTTCGTTTGTATTTAAGATGAAATCCCAAAAGAGAAAAAATTTACAACGTAATTTTATTTGGGTCATTTCTTAAAGCTCCTGTCTACCTGCCATTTTGATTTCGTGAACTGAACGTATTGTTAATCGTATAGAATTTAGACTTCAATTCTCATATCTTTACTATTTTATATATTTGAATGTATTAAAGTGCATCTAAAATAGCAAAAAATAATGAAGGCTTCCGTAGAATTATTTTTTTCCCTCAATTTTTACAAAATATTTTTACCCCTATTTTAATGATTCGTTTGCTAGTTTTCCGATCATTAAAAATATTTTTTAAATATTTTTAAAAATCGGAGGGAGAAAGTAATTCCACAGAAGCATTCATTATTTTTTGCTCTTTCAGATGCACTTTATTGCATTCAAATAGATCAAATAGTAAAGACGTTAGAATTAAAGTTGAAATCCCAATTAACATTATATCCGCGAAATCAAAATGGTGTGTAGACGAGAGCCTTAAGAATTAGTGGAAA
>BMAW01117925.1:0-19506 GCA_019974015.1 Nephila pilipes | reverse complement strand
AACCTTTGCTTGAAACGTGTCAAAATTTTAAGTCGATCGGACCAGAAACAGCTGAGTTATCGAGGTTGGAGTAAAGTCGTTTTGTAGTTTGTTTAAAAAATGGAAAAAACCGAGTTTCGTGTTCTGATAAAACATTGTTTTTTAATGGGTAAAAACACCGTGCAAGCGAAACAATGGATTGAAAAATGTTACCCGGACTCTTGTCCATCAAAAGCAACGATTTGTCGGTGGTTTGCCGAGTTTAAACGTGGTCGTACCGACACAAATGACGCGGAACGCTCGGGTAGACCTGTGGAAGCCGTTACACCGGAAAATGTGAGTGAAGTGACAAAAATTATAATGAAAGATCGTAAAGTGAAGCTCCGTGAGATTGCTGAGATGACACAGATATCATATGGAAGTGTATTTACTGAAAAAGGTTTTTTGAAGTGAAGGGAAAAAGGTTTTTTTCCAAGTGGGTGCCGCGATTGCTTTCGATGGAACAAAAACAGCAACGAGTCGATGATTCAGAAAGCTGTTTATCGCTATTTACTCGCAACAAAAAAGATTTCTTGCGAAGGTGATTAACAAAAGGTGTTATGTTGATGAATAAAAAAAAATTTTGCAAAAAAATGTTGTTTTCAAAATTAGACTCGGGAGTTATTGATCGATGTGTTACATAAAAGAGGCCCTGGCTGAAATCCGTGATACAAATGAGAAGAAAAGGATCACAATATTGGAGGCAACTTCCCTTTTGAAATAGATGGGCAAGTATGAAACTTCCCTAATGACCGTGATTTGCGATACCATACTCCAGAGAGTGAGTGCTACTGGCACATCATTACAATCAGTTGGGTGTGAGCTATTAAAAGGACCTAATAAATTGAAATCCTTAGAAAGTTATATAAAAAATTTCAGGAAAGAATTTGGAAAAGTAGAACAAGAAGCAACTGCTTTATCAAGGCTCTCATTTGAAAAGGAAGTTGGACAAGCTTTTAGGCAGCGAAGGAGAAAAAATTATTTTCGGTGAAACTAAAGAAAAGGTCATGAATTTGAAAATAAAGAAAATTTCTTGGTCAACTCATTTTATGTCATATGCGATAGGACAAGTGCAGAACTATACCGAAGAGCCGGAATATATGAAACTGTTATAGAACCCTTTTTTTCGGTATTTTTTGACGAGAGGTTGCCTGAAATTAAGAAAAAATCTGTACAAAAATTAAAGGATATTTACAAAGACGATATTGAATCGTTTAATTTTGACGATGAATTGGATCATTTTCTTGTTTTTTTGTGTTCTTTGGTGAGGCTTTGTATCTGATGGATGAGGGCATTTACTTCTCTTTTGTAGGGAGGGTAGCGAGTATTATTCCATAATTTTCTGAACCTATTTTTAGTTTCAATTAAATTTCTAATGTTTTGAGGTAGCCTAAGGTGGGGGGTATTTATAATTTTGGTTACTGAGGAGCAATTTATAGCATGATGTATGATAGAGTTGAAATTCTTGATTGCGTCTTCAATTTTGTCAGTGTCAATAATAGGATTACTAGGCATGGTTTGATGGATGACTTCTTGAAATTTGAGCTAGTTGGTAGTTTTATGTGTTCGTAGTTCTGGTGGAAAAATATTATTTAACAAAAGGTCGATGATGATAGGGTTGTGGTCGCTGCTGAGTTCGCTTATGGAGGAAACATCGGAGTGAATTAGATTTTTCGCAATTGTGAAATCCAGTATGGAGTGTGTGGACCTCTGTGAGGGAAGTGCGTTGGATGATCAGGTGCTATTATATCCAGTGCAGAGTCAGCCACCCAGTTGCATATGACGGTACCATTTCTACTAGCTCTTCCGGGGTTCCAGCAGGGATGTTTGGCATTAAAACCTCCGAATAAGATAACTCGACGCGACAGTAATTCCATTTTGATTTGGTAGCAAATGGCTACTAAATCAATACTTACTTCCGAATCAATGTCAAATTTGCTTCGGCTCCGTTCAAAAAATAGCTGCACCTAATAGTAATTATTGTTTTACCTTAATGATGCCAACTATTTTTAAATACAAGTACTTTTTGAACCACCCTCGTATTTTTGTGAATTTCGTGAATGTTCACCAATAGAGGCGTAAAAATATTTTCTCTTTTAAGTTGCCCGAAGAAAAATAACAGGGAATTAAATCAAGGTTTCTGGAGGACCACTGACTTAGAGCAAAGTCATCACCGTATCATATACTGGATATCAGTCGAATTTCTGATGGTGTTCACATTGAAAGCATTTATAATTTTACAAACTTTAATGTATATTTTTTAATTTAATTTGTTTTAAAAGGTTAAAGATTCTTCAGTTTTGATAGTGTAGTTCTTTAAGATTCAGACATTCTTTTATCAACACTCTGTGTCTAAACGAACTTTTTAGAAATCGCCATAATTCAGAAAACGCAAAAATACTTTACGAAAAAAATGTACATAAAATTTGACTCCAGTTATTTGGTTCATTTTCTTAGAAACAGTGTTTTGATGCTTTATTGGTCGCTTAAACCAAGCCTTTTGTTTATTTTCTAATAGGTAATATCAGAGCCGATCAACATGCATTATTGACTTCTCTTCACACAATATTCCTTCGCTTACATAACTAATTAGCGGATGTATTAAAGAGGTTAATATCGTCGGTGGAAGGCAAGAGGTTATTCCAAGAAGCAAGATTAATTACATTTTAGTTAATGTTCTATAGCTCTTATCGTAGAAGCATCATTTTTTCCTATTGCAATTTGAGAAAAAGACCACGAATAAAAATCAGCTAATACTATAGGTCGACGAATTTTGCTGATGAAATTATTTGGAAATTTTTTTCTATCTAACCTTATTTCCGTAGAATATCGAAATAAAGTCATAAAAATTAAAAGCAATTTAAATATGTAAGGCCCCATAGCTAGAATAATAGACGATTTATAGCTAATTCTGCCACTTTCCTGCACTTGAATACAATATAAAAAGTGTGGAAATCTTACAAGCAATGATTCAAACATGGGTTTATTTGAATTTTTGCACAAAGTTTGAAAAAAGAGTTGAAAATTTCTGACATATTATTCCCACATTGAGTTTTACCATTCGTATTTCGTTTCTGCATTACATTTTATTAGCCACCCAAAGGGTTACTGTTTTAGTTGGATCACTTTTGGCGTACCAAATCATTTTTCAATTTTTTATCCGTTTTCTTCAATTTTAATTAAAATTAACTGAAATATATCCAATTTAATAATTTATTGTTTGCTTTGATTTTAAATACATTTAGCTTAAATATATTCAATTTTTAAATTGTCTTTACTTTAATTCTAATATCGGGAAGGTTTACTATTGATCATTTCTCAATACTTTATCGTTTACCTTAATTCCTACATTCAATTGAGTAATTTGTTAATATTTATTAAAAATCGCGTACCTTGGGTGGTTAAATCTGTGCTTAGCAAAACTTTGTGGAGAATTTTTTGTTGTTTTTTTTTAATGTATTTTAGTTTTTCAGAATACTAAAAACATTTTTCTTCTTTTGTTCTTATTATTCAGAAATATGTATCATTCTTCAATTATTGAGTATTTTATGTATTGTTCTTGAATTATTAAATATCGTATACGCTATATTTTAGTTATTAAGTATTATATGCTTTATTCTTAAGAAGCGATTCTCAATCTGATGGTCACATTTTCTGCTGCATTGCGATTTAGGATACCTTTCAACAACCGAAACAAATGCTTCACCACAGGATTCGAGCTCATTGCGAGCAACTGTCAGAGTTTGAAAGAGGTCGTATCATTGGATTGAAAGAGGAAGGTTGAGAAAATCAGAGAATCGCACGTCATATGGGTAGAAACGATGCGGCGATTAGAAGATGATGGCAAAAATGAGTGGACATTGGCAGATTTCAGCATCATGATGGTAGCAGTCGACCTAGGGGCACAGCAGATCGGGAGGATAGATCGATTGTCAAATCAGCTGTAACAGCACCTGATTTATCGTTATCAACCATCAGACGTGCGACCTGCACACGATTGTCCATCATGACCCATTCACAGGCGAATAATAGAGCAAAATTTGCGCTCGTACCGACCGCTACGTCACTTGCCACGCACGCCAGCACACTCTCGTGTCAGATTATAGTGGTGCTTGGCTTGATCAGGTTGCAATGATGCTGACTGGTGGCGTATAGTGTTTAGCGACGAATACCGCTTCAAACTGTGTCCTGATGATCATCGAAGATGTGACTTCCAGGGTCGCATGCTTCCACCATTGCATGCCACACAGACTCTCAAACAGGAGTTATGGTCTGGAATGCAATTTCCCATGATAACCGGGCCCCTTTAGTCGTCATTAGAGGCACAGTTACAGCACAGATGTACGTCGACGACATTCAGAGACCTAATTTGCTTACGTTCCTTTTGCAGTACCCCAGCCTTATTCTGCAGCAAGATAATGCTAGACCTCATACAGCACGTGTTGCTATGAACTGTCTTACAGCTTGTCAAACACTTCCTTCATTAGCCATATCTCTCTCCAATGGAGCATGTCAGGGATATGATGGAAAGACGACTGCATCTATCTACCAGTGAATGTTGATGACCTCATCTGACAATTCGAGCACATTTGGCAAGAAATACCGCAGGAGACCATCAGGGAGCCTTATCACTCTATGCCACGTCGTGTGGCAGCTTGCATCCAGACTAGAGAAGGGTAAACACCTTATTGACTTGTTACTTTCTAAGTAACTCCGAATTATATTATTCAATTTTTCTGAAATTTTAATAACTTTCTATTCTGTACATAATTTCCCTATGAGCCAATTTTTGTTTTCCTTCAGACAACTCCTTCTTGAAGTGTAGGTTTTTTGTTATATATATATATAAATGTGTGTGTGTGTGGTGTGTGTTTGTGTGATTAAATAATAATAATAATCAAGAGTGCTTAGCGGTCAATAGCTAAGTTTATTACATTCAGCTATCCAACCGAAACAAATGATTATGTTCCGTCGTTTTGGAATAAGGATGGTCATTTCGTTCTATTCAAAACTTCGGAAGAGAAAGGACATTAGAAATCTACAAAACGTTCGAATAGAACGTCGTCTCTGAGGTCATTGTAATAGTTACTCGCTTTAACGAGCGACGTGCACCAAAAATGTAAATTCTTCAAGCCTTTTACCTCGTAAGCAACAATACTTAAGTGTTTTCAATTGATTAGAATAAATTACTGTAAATAGTACTCTTTAAGTATTGAATCATTTAAGGCAACCTATATATATAAAACACTTCAACTAGCCAAAGTTTTAAGCTTAAAATTTGTCACTATTTTTTTTCATAGCTTTCATGGCAATCTGTTACCCATCTCGTATGACACATAAAGTTTAATCATAAGATCTAAATTTCAACTTCAGCTTAAGCACAGACTTAATACATAAAATAGTCAATTCGACCTAGATTACTGTTTATTAAGTTTTCTAAGAAGTGGGTTCTCTAAAACAGTTTATTTTCTATATCCGCGAGATCCAACATGATATATACTCGCGTCCTGATCTCGCCAAATCCACTGTACGTTCCACGCACATCCCACCAATATTCTCCTTATTACCTTAAACTTAATTATTCTCATCTTCTGTATCTTTCCGTCTCCCCCTTCTCTTATTCTCACTACACTTCAGTTTATATGTGAACGTTATTTTGCATATTTGGTAAGTTGAGTTTTTTGAATCAAGTAGCGTCTAGAAAAATTCCATTAGGACAGTTGAAGATAAGTAATATCGCTATCCTTACATAGCCATGGGACAGAACCCTCTTGATAAAAGAAATTAATAAGAAATTTATTGCCGGATAATATGATCTTCTTAACAAGTGAAATGTTTTCCTCAATGCGTTTTATTTTTTTTTATCCCATTTGCATATCGTGATCCTCATATGATCGATTATATTTATATCTGTAGTTGTCATAAGTATGTGTGTGTTAGAAATACGAATCTCTCTTCATTAGTGGTATCCGAACACGTTCGGAGCACTTTTTTTTAAAAAAACAATACAAAAACATTATAAATGCTTTTTTGGGAATCAATGCCTATAAACATTAATACTGAGCCAATAATATTTTAAATAAATTATCTTTTTGTTTCAAAAATGATATATTTGAGTGTAATTTTAACCACTTTTTGATTAAACTGCAAAAGCTCTAGAGACAAAAATAATTGACTTATCTCAAAAAAAGTAATATTAAAATAAATTACATGAATATATCTAGAGGACCTACTAAAATTTTAAAGTTTTACTGAAAAATACAAATTTTACAGCTTATCGAGTAAATAATGTGAGAAATTAGACATATTTACAAAGCTATTTTTTAAATTACAGGTATTAACTTGGAGAATTTTCATTCAATAAGAATTATTTTAGTAGGTACTCTAGATTATAATATATATATATGGTTCAGAAAATTTCAAATAATTATATACAAAACTTTTTCAGTTATCAACTTCACAGTGCACACATAATGCGTAAAAAACAGTTTTGAGAAAAATGCATTTAAAGTTTAAATCATTGTAACTTTACATTAAATTATCCATGTGGTAGGCTAAAATTCCCCAGATTTGTAAGTTACACCTTCATACATCTCATCTTTGGCATATTTTCTCTTCTTTTTAGATCTATTTTTTTTTCTGGCAGTTTTCACACTACAAGATGAATGTCGTCTCGATTCCGTTATCCGCTCTTCATCAAGTTGAGCAAACCCTTTCAATGTATTTGCTCCTACTTGCACATAAGCTCCATTTAAAACTTGGAAAAAACCTTTATTAAATTGGATGACGGCCAAGTAAGCACCTAATCGTAGAGTTTGTAATTCAACAAAAACTTCTTTCGGTACAAATTTCCACAAAACACTATTAAAGCTTTCATTTGCATTTTGTGTCTTCCCATGCAAACATTTATTCAATAAGAGTTTGTCGCATAGTTTCATATAATGAGGTTTTACGATGTTCATTATGTTTTTGGGTAGTCCTTTTCCAGTATCATTATATGCCTTTCCATTCACCACAGCTCGCTGGTATTTGCACCAGCTTTCGGGGCCAACTGGACACTGGCCATGCATGGGCTGATTTTTGTTTGAACAGCAATGAAAAAAGGCAGCAATTACAGCACTTTGCATCTTTTCTAAATTGTTCACATTGCTTCTGATAGCAATACCATAATAATTTTGTAGTTTATCAATAAAACTGTCGGTGAGTTTTCCTCGACCTCCTATACCTTTTTGTTTCGATTTCAAATTTCGAAGCCTTGAACCCACGCGCTTTTGAATGTGTCCTATGCATTCAAACTTTGTGACACTGTTTTCACCATAAATATTTTTAATAGATTCAAACCCTTTTGAATCGCCGTCCCCATAAAAATGCACATATTTTAATTTCCTTGCCTGGGTTTATCTTTCAAACATACGATAGATACCAACGGGTTCCATGGCACCTGATGATCCCACATGTTTCGCACACTTATGAGTTACTCTACCTTCAGGATTTTTTTGACAATATCTGCACATTTTTGACATAATTTCTATGTCCAGAACTTTGCCAGTATCTATGGATATGGCACTGACACATCCATTTAAAGACAAATGTCCTCTTCGCTGCCATGTTCCATCGACTGACACGCCGCACTGAACAACTTCATCAAAATTATTTTTCTCACGAATCTCAGTGGCAGCCTCATTCATAATTTTCTGTGCTACATTACGGGAAACGTTCTCCAACTTTTTTTCAAGACATCTGTAAGCTGTCTTAGATGGAATGTTCAGATTCATAGCTGAACACAGTTTTTTTGCAGCAGAATGTCCTTTTCCAATAATCCTCAATCCAAAAGCTAAAGCAAGGTTGATGCTGTGCATTTTGTTCACTTTTGGAGATGTACAAAAGGAGGTGGAATAATCACAGTTTGAACATTTCAGTAACAAATTAGATGCTAAGCCAAATACTGATTCTTCGAAAAGATTTAAACCATTTTGAAAACACTCAGGACAGTTAATTGAGGAAATAAAATCATTAAAAATTTTAAAATTAATTACTATGTTATGATCTTTATATTCTAAATTATCAATTGGTTTTGAATTTGATTGAAGTTTTGTTTCACTTACTGTTGTTGAAACACATCTATCAGTGTTGTTCTCATCCACATTCTTGGTGTATCGGTTTCCTTTAAACTTATGTTTTCGGACAGAACTTCGATTTTTCTTTTTAGCCATGACTTTTAACAAAATACTAATGCTAATTAATAAAATGAAAAATATCCACAGAAAATAAGGTTAATCGAAATAAATCACAAGATTGGAAAACAGTACTGTCACAGATCAAGTTTAAGTTTTGTAAACACAATATTGTTGCCAAACTTTTTAAAGAAATTGGGTGTTGCCATACAGTCTTAAAAGCACAAATTACTTGTATTATTTTCTTGAAACAATATAAACACTGTATTTCCAAAAAATAGCTGCTTAAACAATATTTTAACACATTTTTGACAGGTCTCAGATCCTTTAAATACCCACTTCCGCTCCTTTAAATGCCTACTTCCGGTACTGGTATTTTTATTAAATCTAGCATAACTTCGCCTCTAGGTAACGTAGAAACAAAAGAAAACCTGTTTTGTAAAGCTAAATGATTGCTCTACTCAAAATAATAAAAAACAAAAAATGTGTATTTTGACCGAAATTGGCCATTTCAACGTGTTCGGATACCTTAGTTAAACTTATTTACATACACATAATTTTTTTTATCCGAGACCTATTTTCAGAAAGAATTGCCATAGGATATTCGAGATTAAAGAACTCAAACTTAGTTAGTTATTTTCAGTAACTACTAATGCTCACAAGAATAATTAATTAAATTTACATCATTATTGAAAATAATCAATTCATTGCACATGAATTTATTATTAAAGTTATATCTAGTATTATTAAATATCTTATTTGAGGGCAATAAATTTGTAATTTACGAAATAAAAAAAATACATATTTCAATTAGGCCCGTATTGTTAATTGCTCACTCTTAATTGAAACCTAATTTCCATCAAAATTAGGAACACGTGATAAATTTTGATTTAAACATTCGCATAAAACCTGACTGTAAAGCTTTTAATATATATATATATATATATATATATATATATATATATATATATATATATACATCACTTTGTGATACACAATAATACAAGATCAAGATTTCTGAAACAAAAACATAAATTAAGAGAATTTGAATCATGTAATTTTTAGTTAAGCCGCTTTGATTATCATTTTAATTTAATACTTAATTCCGATTTATTTCAATGCAATATTTCTGAGGATTCATAACATTTCAGAAATTGATTTGAACATATTTTAATCGTTTTTAATCTCTAACAAGTAGATTTGAGTTTCAAAATTTTGAGGCAAAAATTTAATGCCGAATTCGGCCATTAAAACATCTACTGTTTTGTTACTGAGATCAATTATATTTATGCTATGGAAATATTCAAAAATATAAGGGCTTACATCTACAGATTTAGTTTTTTGTGCGAACTCTATTTGAGAAGATAAATAGCATCATGATATTTCATAAAAACTATAAAGGGGAGATTAAAATTTATTAAATAAAAAATAGTACAACTTTACTTTAAACAATAATGAAGGGATGAACGTATTTCTTGATATAATGTCCTTTATTCAGCGTATCTGTTTTGATGTAATGATACCCATATGACTAGCGATTCTTTGATTTGCCCAACTCGACTCTTTCAATCCAATGATATGACCCCTTTCAAACTCTTAAAGTTTCTCGTAATGAGCTCGAATCCTGCGGCGAGTTATTTTTCAGTCGTTTAAAGGTATCCCAAATAGCAATGTAACAGAAAATTTGACCATCGATTGAGAATCGATTCTTACATATACTTGCTGAGTGCATAGTTCCGATACCCTCTAGCTCCCGCTATTCATTCATTGGACACCAAACTTTAATCATTTGCAAGTTCGGTCCAAATGTCGTTGCATACGAAATTTCATTACAATCGGACAACTTCTTTTCGGTGCTTCGTTTTTTTTATAGAGTGTACATGACGAAAATTAGTTAATCAGCACTTCATAATTGTGTCCATGAACCTCATAAAACATTTATTGCTAATATAGAATAAAAAAAAAGTAAATTGCGAATCGTTTTATTTTCCACTTATTGTGCAGAAATACCTTGTAGGAAAAATAATTTAACTCGTAATTTAGTTATGAAGCGTTTCAGCCAACTGACGTCTTTATATGCAAGCATTTAGCATTTACCACATATAAGTGGGAAAAAATTATTCATTCATAAAAATATATACATAATAAAATGTCTTCCAATTTTATCAAAAAAATTAAAAAATGTACGTAATGAACAACTTAATTTAATAATTAGTGTATAAAATTTTTTCAATTTGTGACATTTGTCTTTTTCTATTGTAACAGAACAAATCCAGGAAATTAGAAAAGTATCTTTGGCGAAGGTAATGTGTCTCACTTCAAATGTAATAGAAGTTTCTCTTAATGTTATGTATTTCAGCGGTCAACAGAAAGTACGATTTGTGTGTTACTCTTCTCATATCAACATTACCTTACACTCCTATTAGAGAAAAACTAACATTTTTTAAAGAAATTGAAAACTTGCGTAAATGTTTCTTGAAATTTATGTATTTTTGTGTAATTTAAGAAATTTTTTGTTGTAATTCATTTGTTTTGTAATGTTCTAGTAATGATATTATTTTTAACTGTTCCATAAATTGAATTTATCGCTAACTTCAAGATCAAGAATTAAAAGTTCAAACAATAACTCTAAGTGGAACTATATTCTGAATACTAATCAGATTATGGACAGCTTTTCTTAATTACAAAATTTATTCATCTCAAAAGCAAGTGGGATAGTTGCGAAAGAAGTTTCGAAATATGAGAGTCCAATTTGATTCCAGAAATCTAAATCATTCATTTTCCAGTCAAAAGCGATTTTTCGATTATAGTACATTAATTCTCTCCCCCTCCCTACTAAAATTAAGACATAAAGAAATTTTTGCTCTCTGTAAAACATTCTGAAGCGATTTGTACATGATCTGGTATATATTTTATATATTATTACAAGTTTGATAACACACAGAGAGAATTCTTAACATGTATCCATTTAAGATATCTAATTTGGTAAATGTCGTAAAGTTCACGTGTGATGAAATTATTTAAAATTAAAATGAACTAACTCTTAATATATATATATGTATGTATATGTTAAAATTTCTTATAATTTCATTGTTATGAAAGTTTGAAAAGAGAACATCAAACTTTTCAAAAATCTGCCAGCAACATTAATACCAATATTGTAAAATTTACTGTTTTGTTCTCGATTTCTTTTAGGTAATTTTTCAATGTTATGGTAAATGTTCAATAATTAATCAATTAATCTCAATGCCGTGGAATTTAAATGCTTTCATTACAAGTTTTTTGATTTTTTTTTATTAATAATATTCAAGAGTGGACTGCATATAAGTTTGGAACCAGGATTCTAATTTTTGTTTAAAAAGTTCTCTTTTATTAAAACACATTTTTGAATAAAGCTTGTTACAATAATGAAATTCAAATTTGAATTGAACAACAGTTACACTTTTTGGAAGCAAAGCAAATTTATTGCGAAATAATTGAAACCAAAACCATAATTGACGCCTCAAAGACAATTATCAACAAATAAATATAATTAAATAATGACTAGTTATGAAAGTACTTTAACGAACATTAAATATTAAAGGAATGATTCTATATATTATTGAATCAAAGTGATCTCAATGTTTTATTTTCTATTAACTATTGCTAATTATCGATTATTTATGAAAAATTTGAATTTTTCAAATTAGAAATGTGAAAATTATCTTAAACTGATATGAGTGCTATATTTTTCTTGAATTTCTTCATGTAATTGAAATCCTGATTACACAGAGGATTTTCAAGCATTTGAAATGTCAATTTACTATCATATGGAAAAAATTTCCCATCAAGACCAATACTACGTAAATGGTTGTGATTTTATAATTACTATAATTTTGAAATTATATTTATTTTTAGGAATTCTCTCGTCACCTGTTCAACAGTTAAAGAAGTAAATTTAAATTACTAGAAAGCGTGAGAAAAAAAGTCTTCTAAATCGAAACAGATAACAAAAACATTTTTTATGTGTTAAAATTTAAAATTTCATTTGTATGCATACTCTATCAAAAAATAAAGTATTTATTGATAACTATTCAAAATTCTGTCATCGTTTTGCATCCTTTTTGTTATATATAAATATATATATTGAAGAAAAATTATATAAGATAAAATAAAAATTATAGATTTTTAAAATATTTAATCGCGCATAAGTATTTCTTTAAATTATAGAATTTTGACAAGGGGAAAATGTCAAGTATGATTTTTAAAGCATCTTTGTTAGAGGATGTTTACTTACAATTACATGATATTACACTATTTGTTAGTATGCGACAAGATAATGAACAATACGTTTTATACACAGCTGTCTTGAAATAGTCAGACCTTTGTGGCATACTTTATATTCTCTATTTCTTTGAGATTACTTTTATTTTATATTATAATTGAAATTTCTGAATTTCTTCTAAAGTTTCATAATCTCTGACATGTTTCAAATTAAAAAAGACTGTCTGTGATTTTCAAACTGTCTGACTCAATAATAATATTTTAATGTGGAAATAGAGAACCTGTGTTTTAAGATAAAGCTTCATTACATTTTTGGTAAATAAATAACACTGAGCTAATTTATTTATAATTAAAAAATAAGTCTCATTGATAAACCTCAATTCCTGTTTTAAAATGACTTTATTAAGGATCTAACTGATAGGTATGTTAATTTCGAAAAAAAAAATACTTTTGGATTTAATCATTTTTACTTGCAAGTGTATCAGTCATTTAACATGATGAAATAAATTTAAAATAAAAATAACGCCTTGAGTTTTCAAGGTCTTGTTTTCAAAACAGGCCAAGGACAACAAATAAAAAAAAGGAAATAATTTGAAGGTTTCAAGACAAAAGAGTTCGCTTCAAAATTGTCTTGAAATTTCGAACAATTTGACGCCTTGTGTTTAGACTCCTCTTGAGTTCCTTAATACATATTAACTGAGATAATAGTATCAACGGACAAGTAGAAGAATACTCAGTTATTTTTATGAAATTTATTACAATCCAATTATTTGTGACCTTATGAATGAATTGTTACTCTGGTTTAAATATTTAAATGTATTAAGAAACTTAATAATATAAATAAAAGCAATATGATTAGAATAGAATTAGAGTTTCAAAGGTTTTATCATGGGAAAAATAGTTTGATTTAATGCCATTAACAGTTACTGTAAGAATTTAGATTACTTTAAGAATTAAAATTAGGATTATACCATAAATTATAACTTCTTTAAAATTTTCCGAATTCAAAAGTATTTTTTGTTGGGAACCCTGCAAAAAATTAAGCCTAATGCACAGCTTCCGACATCAAATTCAAAAGTAGTGAGTATGAAAGTTTGAAGAATTTATAAAAATATTTTTGTCGCTTAAACCTTTAGTTAGTTAGTGGTATTTATGAACGTAAGTAAAGAAACAGTCGTCAAATATAGTTCTGTTTTTGAAAATTTCATCACAATGAAAACATTATGCGAGAAAATTCAAACTTACAGCTAGTGCAAAAAATATTGTTCTTTTCAAATTATTATTAATGTTTTAGTGTCAACGAGCAAGTGTGGGCTAATCATCAAACTTTGTTGATTTCACCATTTAAATAGAGCTGTAGTGGGACGTAGAAAATAATCTGTGATTAATGGGATGTAATCTATACCACACCGTATAGAAGTGTGACCGTACAACGTGATCTTGACAGTTGGCACTAGAGCACTGATACAGGTGTGTCATTATCTGCTTTAACAATTCGTTGACATTGTGCTTGGTTGCGTGTATGAGGATTCCTTTACATAGTATTAACCTCATGAAAAAGTATCACCACCATCTATTTCAATGTGAAACTCAGACTAGACACTGTCGTGCCAATTCACCTGTTATTTTGTTTCTTTTCCAATTAATGTGGCCCTAAATTGGGATATAACGGTGGCCGTATTCGAATTATGCATTATATTAGTGAATGCTATCCTTAGGAGGTCTTTATCAAATTTCATACTGGCCCGATGATAAGTTAGGCTATTTAATATCATTAACAGTCATAGCTATTAAGAATTGTAGTTAATCTGAACTATAACCAGTATATTAAAAAAGTTCTAGTACCTGAAGTCGTAACTTTCCTTTAACACACTCCTTGAGTTATATTTCGACAGAACAATAACAATACTCTTCTCGAAATAAAAAGAAATGTAGAAGGCTTACTTCTGCGCAATGGACACAATTTCTTCCCTGGCTTACCTTATCACCAGATATGTTGTCGACAAACAGAGATCGGATTTCATCGTTCGATTCCTCACTCGCGATGCTAGTAATGCTAGTAACACGGATGAACTTTTGGATGTAATAGAAGCAGTCTGAAATGATATTCGTCAAGAACTGATTCAAAATGAGTTTGATTCAATGCTCTGTTGTAGATAAGTACTTTTTTACAATGAGCAGTAGTTTTTTTTACAATCAAGACAGTTGGAAAATCCACCTTGAACTGAGAGTTCCTGCCCGTGCGTAAAATTATTCAAAGCAAAACTAGATCTATTTGGAAGGCAAGCAGCAGGAGGCAATGTTTATCAGTATTTATTAGAATGTAATATTTAATATTTTTTTGGTATATAATCGTTGTTCATGTATTTAAATTTACACTTGGGGGAAGTACTTGAGAGATTTAAATAACCTAAGACATTAAGTTTATATTAAATTTTTTTTTCACTTACAGCAGTAAAGTCCCATGGACCAGAGGTTGGGAAATACTGGTGTAGAGAGATTGATGCTCGTTAAATATATATATATCGCATCTCAAAATCTTCACTTCGTCCTAGTGTGAAAGCAAAGAAAGTAGGTTTCCAAAAAACTCAGGTTAAGTGGAAACTGTATATTAATTAAATTTGAGCCTCAAATTCCTAAATAAATATCTGTGGAAGTTAGGAGAACGATGCACCACTCAAATGTACACTAATCACAGGAACAGGATTAAATATCATTAGATCCGTCCCAACAGGTGGTGGAATTAAAACCAAGCTATTCTTTACATTGAAATTAAGACTTAGTTACCAGTTCAGATTTTCTTAAAGCTTAGATAGTTTGTAACAGGATCCCGCTTCTGTCTGACTCTTGTGCCATAATTCAATTAATTGTAACGACTTTAAATGTCTGTAGAGTCCAAAGACACTCATGACTAATCCAACTTAAATATTTGTTTATCAATTAATATAATATAGTGGTTCTCGTCTTAGGCTTCCCTCTTAGCAAACCAATTTAAATATTGTTGAGAATAATATATATATATATATATATATATATATATATATACATAAATCTTCCTAAAAATTTTCCTATCTTCTTTGTCATGATCTGCATAGAAAAAAAGCAGTTTGCAGCGATCCTCTTTAAAGATGAATTCAACAGGGTGAAATGGATTTGTGATGTACACTTTGATTGAGACTAAATATCATTCAAACTACCGCTTACATTAGTAAACATCAACTTTCACAAAAATGTTTTACATAATATATTTATATAGACAAATATTGAATCGACGTGATCTGGTCAAGAGGCAGAATATTACAAATAGCGAAATTAACGCAGCACTAAATGTTAATAACAGTAGCCATCCCCAGCTACTCCGCAAAGTGACCAGATGTATAACAAACAAATACAACTATAAAAGGACTATATACATATAATACTTAATTTATGAACAATAAATAAGAAGACAGCTATTTTTACAAAACAAGACAATGCGTAAACAATTGTTATACTTTAAACAAATGTTTAAATTTTGAAAATCTAATTTTAAGTCAAAATTCACTTCTTTCCACATAGAAAGAACGTGAATATGGCGATTTACAATTTTTTAAAAAAATTTAACTCAAAATGAATGTTCGTTGAATTTAGAGGAGCAAGAACCAAAATACGGACTACTACGCCGGAATTCAAGGCGAAAAACCACTTGCAATAATAGAAGACTTGATATAATAAAAATATCGTGTTGTCTCGTCAAATGGGAATAGTCAAGAATAATGCAACCTTATATCTATCTCTAAAAACTTTTTGGGGTCCATCACCTCTTTAAGAGACGATACTTCTCCAGCTACACCTTCAGTTTGTTGTGTAGGTCTTGCATTTCATCATTCATCGAGGAAGGCTTTGAGAAGGAGGCAGGCTATATGGACTGACTGTACGCTCTTTTCCTTACGATGGTGTCTTAAGTAATCCATTTTTCACCACCAGTAATCATCTAGTCTATTAAAGGGTCGTGTTTGTTGTAAGCAAGTAAAGATATGACGACTCGATTAAGCAAATATTTCCCACTTAACTCGTGAGTCACCCATCTGGAATACTTATAGACCAATCCTAATAACGACGATAATTATACGACGACTTATTGTACAATAAATATTATTAAATTTATGAAACCTTTATGATTTTCTTTCACTTTCCGATGTCCTAATATTAATTGCAATTGTATCACTCCTAATCACATTAAGTTCTCTAACGGAAATCTCAATGGTAGTGAAATGAGTAATTAAGCAAGAAGCAATTTTTATATAAAATAGAAAATCCTCTAGAAGGAGAAAGAATAGAAAGAACATTCTATAGGATAAGAAAAATGGCCGATATGTTTAAAACTGGATGACGTGTAAGAGAATAATTACCATTTTTTTCATTTATGCGAAAACGCTTTGAATTAATCAAGATGTATTTTATTTTCAAATTTTTCCAATTCTCTTTCCAGAAGCTCTTTCCAGTTTTTTTCATGAAAATAACCTATTAAAAATAAATAGTTTGTTCTATTGATTCGTGAAACCTTCTTTTACTTACTGTAATTCCAACAATAGGTAGTAAAAATTAAGCTAAATTTTAAATAAAGATGTAAAAAATACAGCACGGACATAAACCGCATATTGAAAGAGGTCGAAGCATGTGCAATAGAGACAAGCTCTGGATAATCAACAATAAGAACATAGACTTACGGCTCCCGTTTACCGGCCATTTTGATTTCATGGAGGTAATGTTAATCCTATGGAGCTGCAACTACCATTCTCAAACATTTGCTACTCGATCTATTTGCATGCAACAAAAGTGCATCTAAAACAGCAAAAATTAATGAAGGCTTCTGCAGAATTACTTTTTTCCTTCGATTTTTCATAATATTTTTATCTCTGTTTTAATGATTCGTTTTTGTGAGTTTACCGGTCATTTAAATATTTAACATAAAGTATTTTTAAACTTTGGAGAAAAAATATAATTCCACATAAGCCTTCACTATTTTTTACTCTTTCAGATGCACTTTATCACATTCAAGTAGATCAAATAGTAAAGATTTGAGAACGTTAGTCGATATATATACATGTGGAAAGTTACGAATTTGTAAAATAATATAATAAAAATTGTAATTTTATGCATTTCAATAGTTTTAATTTACTCCAGAAAATCTTGCAAAATGCCAAATGCGTCGCAAAAGTTTATGAACAAAGTAATTTTCAGCCTTTTTTTTAAAGCTGCAAAGTTTGGTTCACTATTTTATTAATTGTTGCTATAAAAATGTTTGCAATTGATTTGCATTTGGCGCCTGCTTTGGTCGATTTTTTCATGTACCATGGAGCTTTCAGAGCAGCTATACTTTTTTAGGTTTATACATATATATATATATATATATATATATATATATATATATATATATATAACACATTGATCAATAACTCCAGGAACTAACAGAGGCTCGTGGTAAACCAGTAGCTCCAGGTCTTTCCTGAGAGTACTAACCTTTGTGAAACAGTATCAAAATTTTAAAGTCGATCGGACCAGGAAAAGTTTTTTTGAAATTGAAATTAGAAAAGGTTTTCAAAGTAGGTGCTGCAGGTACTTTCGATGGAACAAAAACAGCAACAGAGTCAATTCAAAGCTGTTTATCGCTATTTATAACAAAAAGATTTCTTACGAAAAAAAAAAAAGAAAAAAATTTGAGGCTTTGGAAGCGTTGGAACGATTGTATCACCCTAAAAGGTGATTAACAAAGATGTTATGTTGATGGTCTTTACAAAAAAAAATGTTTGTTTTCAATGTTGAACTCGTGATTATTGATCAGTCGTGTTACTCTCAGAATCTTTCTTGTAGAATCAGTGATTGGCTATTATATCCATTCCATTCAATGATATTGCTTATTTTGCACTCTGAGTTTTGCACTTGCATTTGCTGCTTTTTTTAGTAGAATAAGAATTAAATATGTTTTTATACTGCTCTGAAGAAAGAGACAAAACGCATCTTTCATGATGGTCTTTATTCTTCCAATTTTAAAAGAATAAACGAGCATTTTATACATATTTCAAAATATGAGAAAATGATTTAAATTTCAACTAATAACTTCTTGTCAAGAATTTCCCCCTTGAAATAGTTTTAAATTTAATATCCTTGGCTGAAATCGTTCTAAAAAATTATAAAGACCTTCTGTAGTGAGCGGCATATTCCCTTACAATTCCAGTGAAGATTTGTCATGTAGCAAGGATTTCATACGTTAAATGTATAGAGGCTCGAAGTCCTCACAATTGTATTTTTTTAGGGCATGGAGTTGAGTTTTAGGAGATTTCGCCATCCCTACACCACCTCATCACCTGTTTCAATCGAGGAGTGTTGCTAGTGGCTGGCTCGTGCATGACATCTGACCCACATCGTGGTGTTGTATTCAATTTTTTATAAAGAGACTCCATTCCAGAGAGGAGAGAAAACTGCACAATTAGAAGAACCTGGATGCCACTGGTGAAAAATAACATTCTCAAGAAGTTGATTTCCACAGAAAACAATGAGAAGGTAACAACTGATAAAGTCAATTCAGGTGGTTCTAAAAGAAGTAATTTAATAATTAAGTTTGGAATCGCTGGTTCCAGCCAGGACCTATCAGCCAGAAATTGAATTCTTCAATTGTGAAACAATTACAAACAATTATGTGAATGCTGAATAACCACCCTTGATTGTTTTTTTGGGTACCTCTTGTAATTACACATTATTTTCAGGGAAAATGCAAAAAACACACACATAAAAATTTCATTCTCCATTTCTTGGAATATTCCGAAAAAAGAAAATTAGGATGAAGAAGTAGAAAATTCAGCTACTATTTGAGGTGTCGGAGGAGAAGATTTTCCTATCTTCAGGAAAAGATTTCCAGGAAAAAAGTAACCGGTTCAAATGTTTAAAATTCAACGCCCTCCATTTCCAGTAATCGAAGACATTTTCACACTTCTTTTCTTGAAAATGCAATCTTGATACCAAATAATCGGATATTCCCAATTTCTGATTCAATCTTCAGTAGCTAATAGCT
>BMAW01117924.1:13636-34538 GCA_019974015.1 Nephila pilipes | reverse complement strand
TATCTAAGTAAAAGGTGTACCCTTTTCTCTATACAGGTTTTGCAATCTCTATCACCACAGTTTCGCAGGTGGGAATATCACGAACTCTGTTTTGACCAACATATAAATTGAATTAGGGAGCTATATCCAGATTCCAACATGCATAGTTTATGTATTTTAATTCCAAATCTTACTAATTTGGATGCAGTAAACTAGACAAGATTCAGTAGACTTGTATTTCATCCACGATTCATCTATTGATGTCATATGTTTTAGTATATAAAGTATTTCATTTAAAAAGTCAACTAAATTTCAAATCTTTTTCATTTTATCATTTGCATCTGCTTTTTCATTTTCTACAAAATGCAAGAAATATATTTCCAGAAATCTTCTGTAAGTCATAGTCTGTGAAAATATTTAGGGGTTCACTATTAGTATATTTGGTTAGTATATTCTTATCTCTCTTTTTTTTTTTTTTTTAACTTGTGACATAGTATGTAACTCGAAGTATGCCTTTATTTCAGCGATAGTTACAGGAACCATTCTACATCTTTTTGTGATAAGTTTATTTCTGCTGAAAATATTTCCCAAAATTTGTCATTCATTACCTCTTCAAAAACTTCTAATAGAGTATGATTAGTTCCTAATCTATTCAGAATCAAAAGTTTTTATTCCAGGATCTCCTATAAATTTTTGTATCTGACATATTTTCTTATTCTTACCGAGCCCATTCTTCTGGTAAAAAACATTAGAGGCTCCAGAAATTCACTATTGGTCCTTATTTATACTTAACAAATTCATATTATAACAAGTTTTTGTCTTCTTTGACTATCAAGTGATGCACTTTTGTCTTCTTGGGATGATTTTTCATAATCATTTCAACCAGTATTTTCATCTGAAAAATTTTCACTACTTAAGTTCATTATGAGGTTTATTAGTAAATATATAATACACTGATTTTCACAGTTAGGCTTGTTAACAACTGCTGAGCAACTATATCAAAATTTTTCGATATTGTACAAATTTTGAACATAGTTAAAAATGTCACACACACTTTTAATTGCATGACAAATATAGCTAGTCTTGGTGCAGTTAGTCGTTAAAAGGTGTTGATAAGGCTAGCTTGTCGTAGTGAATAAGGTTAAGTATTTATAATAATATTAAAAAATGTAAATGATATCTATTTTAACAATACATATTACTGCAGAAACAGTTTAAATACCATTAATCTCTGGAACTGAAGTTAAATTTATTTAATAGTGTTAAATTGCATTCATTATTATATTCAATGATTTTTTATCTTGATTTGTGTTTTTGTAGTTAACCGTTGAAATTGATGGGAATGTTGAATCTATCATGAAACGTACAGCACTTGTTGCAAACACATCCAACATGCCTGTTGCAGCTCGAGAAGCTTCTATCTATACAGGTTAGATTTTTTCTGGTAGATAATGTAATTGTATTAATATTCTTTTCTATTTATTAATTACATTGATATTTAATTTGATTTAATTACTTAATATTTTTGGAATGTTCTTTTTTCAAGATAGAAACGGATATAACTTTTTTTTTAAATATTAGAAAAATTAAAAATTTTAACTTTAATGATATGATTAAATTAATATTTAATGTCAATTCATGGAAGTTTCAACTATTATTTTGAAGAAAGAGTTAATCAGTAATTTTTATTTGATTTTAATTGTATGATTTTAGAATTATTTTATAGAATCTAATTTGCTCTAATTTTATATCCTTCAGCTATGAATCATGACAATTTTATTTATGGAAGAATTATTTAAATACAACATTTTTGTTTGTGTTATAATTTTTTTTTTGGATTAATATTCATAATTTTTCCTAGTCTCAATATTGTCATTATAAATTAAATTTTTTTCTTTCTATAACAGTTGTATAAGTAATAAATATTTCATTTTAAATTTAATAAAGAATTTGTATAACAGTTCTATGTGTATTCACTTCTGGAAATGTTTTAATTTTGAATAGGTATTTATCTTTGTTTCTTTTTTCATGTAATCATATGAAAAGAGACTGAACTTAAATGTTGTTTTGAAATTGTCAGATTATGGCTGTTAACAATCATTACATTTCATTTTCAATTATGTGCCATAAAAAGTTATCACATTTTGTAAAATTTGATTTGTATAATACAGGATTGTGTTTTGATAAATTTTGAGTATTGTAATATTAAAAATAGTACAAAAAATTCTAAGTGTTTTTAAATGTGGTATGTTTTCTTTTCTGATATATTTATATTTGTTACACAGGTATTACATTATCAGAATACTTCAGAGACATGGGTTACAATGTATCCATGATGGCTGATTCTACCTCTCGATGGGCTGAAGCTCTGAGAGAAATTTCTGGACGTTTGGCTGAAATGCCTGCAGGTATGTGTAAAATAAATATATGTTGTAATTTTTTCTTGTAACTTGGGAAGACAAATTTGATTCAAATATATCTTTTGGTTTATATGTAAACCTTTGTTTTGCCATATTTCTATATTTTTAAAAAAATCTTACAGATTCTGGTTATCCTGCATATCTTGGTGCTCGATTGGCATCCTTCTATGAAAGAGCTGGAAGAGTGAAATGTCTTGGTAACCCTGAGAGAGAAGGAAGTGTGACAATTGTTGGAGCGTAAGATTTTTTTTTTTTTTTTTACTGTTTTTGTATGTAAAATTAATTTTGTATGATATTTTTTACTGATATAATTTACTCTGTATTTATTAATTCTGAAAAGTTTAAAATAGATTTTAAATTTATGTTTAGTACGAAAAAGAGTAAAATGCGTGTTATAAATTAATAGTTAGGGTGATTCAGTCTTATTTTTTGTAATATTTTTTCAAAGAAATAAATGTCCATTAAATTTTAAAGAAGTAATTGTAAACTTTTTATTGTATATTCTTTATAAATGCACCCTTCTCTTAAACTATATAAGAAATATTTTTTATATTTAAATTTATTTTTATAGTTCAGTTAATCTTTTATTAACCCTATGCTATTTAGAAGGCTTTTTGAATAGCTATTTTTACAAATACTCTGTATCCACTGAGAAACATTTAATATTAATATATTAATACTTTTCAAAATATGTATTTTCTGTATTGGATTTGAGTCAAAATGTCATCTTTTTTGGGGAGGGGAATTATTCTTAATTTTTGACATTAAATTAAAAGTGTCTTAAAGCAGATAACACTTTTATTACATTCTATACTATATACAGACAGTCCTTTTCTAAAAATAAATTTGTTACTCCCTTGTTGAATGTAACACAATGAGGTCATAATATAGTCCTACTGTATTTGAAGCTCTAATTTATTAATTATTATAATTATGTTTAGTAAACAAATGTTTTTAAAATAAGTAATATTTAACATATAAGATATATCTACAAATAATTTAAAACTTAATTCAATTATTAAAATAATTTTTCTCATTCTAGTAAATTTATTTTACATTTAGTTCCATTACTTTCTTTGATATATTTTGATGTAAGATTTTCCTATGTTACTTGATCTTTAAATGTCTCTCAGTTGTATGTCCCTATCTTTTAATGATGTGTGTATTAGAAATGCTGAAAATTCATTATAATTTCTTGACTTTAAAATGAAAATAAATTGATCTTTTACATGTTTGTACTCTACTCGGTTATGAAATTCTTCTTTTTATTCACTTATTAGCTGATTATATTTACTACATATATTTTGGATTAGAAGTTTTGAATCGGCATTATACTTATTATTTTATTCTTACATTACTTATTATTACTACATTTCATTGAATAATTATTAATATTTTTAAAGATGTAATTGATTTTGAAGCAAGTTAAATAATTTATTTTAGTGTATCTCCTCCTGGTGGTGATTTCTCAGATCCTGTAACATCTGCTACTCTGGGTATTGTTCAAGTGTTCTGGGGATTGGACAAAAAATTAGCACAAAGGAAACACTTTCCTTCTATCAATTGGTTGATCTCTTATAGTAAATATGTTAGAGCTTTAGATGAATTCTACGATAAAAATTTTCAAGACTTTGTCCCTCTCCGAACTAAAGTAAGTATGATTCTTTAGGCTTTAAAATGAACTCGGAACATTAAAAAATTGTTGTGTTTGTGATTTGAGAAACAGATGTATTTTTTAAAAGGAAATAACATTCATATTTGAACTGTATATATTTTTATTTACCAATTAATGGTTATTAGTTTTACAAATTTTAATGACATATTTGGAATTTAATTTACATTCTTTTTTTTTTTTTTGTTCAAACAACTTATTAGTTAGTGAATTATTTGATTATTGATTCATTTTTAGTCTGAAATGTCTCAGAAATTTGCTTTAGTTCAAAATGGTATTTTTTTTAAGGATTGCATAAAAAGAATTTTTTTTTTTTGCAACTTACAATTAAAGAGTATTTTTAATGAGTATTCTTAAAGTAGTCTTTGATTAAATATTTAGATTTCCTGTTAATAATAAATTTTATTTTCATTAAAATAATACTATATTTAATATTTAATTTCATTCATGAAATGCAAATGGAAATTTAATTTCAATTCTACCAAATTTATTTTATTTATTATATTGTTCCATATTTTCTTCTGTATTAATATTGTATTCTGCTATTCAAAAGAATTAAAAAGTTAATATTTTGTTTAATTTCTAGTGCCAACAAATTTTGCAAGAGGAAGAAGATTTATCTGAAATTGTGCAGCTTGTTGGAAAGGTTAGGGATTTATAAATTTATCTTAATTTATTTTGATTTTAAAGAATGCTTTGTTAGTTATATTAGTAAAATGTGGTTACTTAATTATTTAATTTATGTTTAGAGGATCCTTAAAGTGTTCTGTATCATGATGATATTCAGTTTATTATTTCACATGCATAGTTAAAAAATTTTGTTTCGATATTTTGAAATGGATCTATTATTACTAACTAGAAGTCGAGAAATTTATTGTCCTGGGTAGTATATTAGCTCTTTTTTTTTGTGAGCCATTTCATTATTTTAATTCCCATTTTGATTTTAGTCCATGGGTAGTATGATTTGTATTCAAAACTAATTAGAGATTATTATTTTTACGTAGACATTTATAAATATTAGTCTTCAAACTATACAATACCTCAATTATATATACATAATTGTTACTTTCTATTTTGGAAACATTTTTTAAGGATGATTGAATATTTTCATCAATTATAATCTTGTCGGTGTAGAAAATAGAATCTCTACTAAGTCTTTATGCTTTATAGTCTTATTTTTGTAGCATTTTTTATTTAATAATTTATTAAGTTTTTTGTAATAAAATTTTTATTTGACAGGCTTCTTTAGCTGAAACTGACAAAATTACATTGGAAGTTGCTAGATTACTTAAAGATGACTTCCTGCAACAGAATGGTTATACCAATTATGACAAATTTTGTCCATTCTACAAGACAGTTGGAATGATGCGGAATATGATGGCTTTTTATGATCTTGCTCTCAATGCTGTGCAGTCAACAGCCCAAAGTGAAAACAGAATTACTTGGTCTGTTATCAGAGAAGCTATGGATAGCATCCTTTATGAATTAAGCAGTATGAAGTTTATGGTATGTTTATCATTTGATTTTTCAGTTGTAATTTTTATGTTTGTGCATGTTTTTCATAATTAATAAATGCATTATTTGTTAATGGCTTGCTGTAAGCAGATGGTGGAATTTTCTTACATACTTGGAGGAAAGTGTCATAAAAGATGTTTAAATGAAGAAAATCTTAAAAATGTTGAAGACATTTTTTAATTATTTATTGCCTTCATACTACTTATAAAAATTATTACATTCATTTACAAATTTTGTTTTAATTTTGAGATGTGTATGATGGAGCTCAAAAGGGCATTATGTCCTTTTTTGTAATTTAACAGAAGACTTACCTATAGGGGTTTTTGTAATTTTTTTTATTTACTTGTTAATGAATATTTTTCTTTGGAATACTGTCTTTGAATAATAATAACATATTTAGTTTTATTATTTTTTGAAACTTCACAGGTTACTTTTTTAAAAAAATGGACACAGTATTCTTTATTACTGGTGTACAGATATATTAGTTTGAGTTATAACAAATGCATTTCACTTTTTAAATATATTGCTTTATGGACATTTTAAAAGTATTGAAGAAAGACAGAGATTAGGATATTCTATTAAATGATTGTCAATTATTTTCTTTGAAATTTTTTTTAATAATGAGGGAAAGAAAAAGTATTGACATAATTTCTTAAAGAAGATTTCTTTATCTTTAATTTTTTCCCAATATGGTTTCAAGAATTTTTTTTTTTGATAGGGAAAATTTTATAATTTAATTTTCTTATTTCAATTGTACTCATTAGTAGTTACAGAGCTGTTATTTTGGTTCTGATTTCTAAAAGTTATTCATAATTGCTCTGCATTGCATTTCTGTATTTTACCCTTTGTTTGATGAAAAATCATTATTTGGTGATACTTCTTAATGTTTCCATTTGTAAAATGCTTAGTGCATGCATGCGTACACACACACACAGTAGTTGTTAAATACTGATTTTGAAACTGAAATTTATTTTATTAATATGTTTTTAAAAGTAATGTCTATTTCATAATTTCAGGATCCAATCAAATTAGGTGAAAAAGAAATCAAACGTTCATTTGAAGAGCTTCATGAAAACATGCAGCAAGCATTCCGTAACTTGGAAGATTGAAGTTGTCCTTAATTTATATGTGTTTAGCTAGAAATTATACTAGTCAAGATTATATTGAAGTACATTCCAATGATATGAATGTATGGCAGGTTTTCATATGGGTACTTTTGTCGTAATATACGGACCACTGCCTTGTTATTTGTCTTGTGTCAGTTTAGGTAAAACTATTTGATCCTATTTGTGAAATAAAAGGTGTTAGATGTGCTTAGTAAAATTGTTTTTGAAGGTGGTATTTTTTCCTATAAATTTCAATATTCAATAGACTTAAAATGCATAATTAGCTCAATTTTATAATTTGCTCATATATTTGTATAAAAATTTATTTAAAATACTTAATTTATATTCCATTGATATTTTGTGCACTATTTTCATTTGAAATAAGATTTGTCTTTCAGCTACATTAATGTGTGTATTCATTTTCCATAAATTATTATTCCAATTTTAATTTGGTGATTGTGGATAATAACTTCTAAGATCTGAGTGAGAAAACAGTGTGTTGGTGTATCTTTGTTTGGCTTTCATAATTTGATTTTGAAAATATTTAAAAATAAAGGATATGTTAAGGAAGGGATCACAAGTTTAGGATCTGCTTTGATTTTTTTTAGTTTTAATATTTCATTAAATTTATGGTTCATGAAGAGCAATGAACAATTCTATTTTTGAAATGCTTTTTAAGTCTTCCCTTCCCTTCCCAAGCTTAAGCTTTTGTATAATTTTTTTTATTTCTTATCAAATTTTAATTACACTTTTTATTTTTGTCTCATATGTACATAGTTTGAAAGTGATTAAAAATTATATAAAAATGTTGTTGCTTGCAATTATTAAAACACCATACCGTAACTTGATAGTGTAATTAGACCAACACAATTTTTATTTATTTGTAACTGTTGCAAAGAATCTATTGTTACATCTTGATTTTATTATGAACAAAAAGCTTTAATATTTTATTGCATGAATCCTATTATCTAATGAGGATGTGAATGCTCATTTCTTTGCTAATTGTGTACAAAAATTCTGAGCTGTTCATTTCTGTATTGAGCTGCAGCTGCAGTTGTTTTACAACGTAAATGTTTTTAAACTCATGTTTTATATTTTTCTGATCATATATCATAAATGTTTGACTGTGAAATTTACTTCTTGTTGAATAGAGAGGAAATTAATTTATTGAGAGCAGTGATGCTGTCTGTATGTAATTTGACATATTTCATGAAATAAAAGTGCATTATGATGGAATTAGTGTATTTTTTTGAAAAAGAAAGGGTGAGGGGTGGATATTTGATTGAGAATATCAGTGAATATGAACAATAGGTTTTATTTTAGGCTGAGAGGCAGATTACATTATTGTGACTACATGTTTTCTTATGTGAAATGAAACTTTTAAAAAAATCACATGGAAGTCGGATTTTTTTGTTTGTGAATTATATATAAAATTTGTTCTATATTTAATTAGTAGGATAGTACATAAAGGGTTACTCTTGGAATCGGAGGGAAGTTGCACAAATTGACTTTTGAAATCTGTCTGGTGAATTTGGAACATATTTTGAACATATGAATGCATTTTAATTTCCTTTTTATTCTTAAACTTGCCTATCATGTAATAAATTATTAAATATTAGTTCCCAAAACATATTAAAAATAAAAATCTATTTTCTTGAAATTGCAAGTTTAATTCTCAGTGAAATAAAAATGCCAAGTTGCTCTTTTAAACACATTTTCTCTTCATTTTTGAAGTTTAAAATTTTAGGAATTGTTGGTGGTGGGGGAGAGGTATTAAACATTCTATTAATGTATGCATGTGTGTGCAAACATTTAAGTATACTAACAAATTTTTATTAGCATGTTTTTCAATATGGCATAATTTGAATTTTTGTGTTTTTAAATCAATTTATCTATATTTCAGATGTATTAATTTGAATTTACTAGTCAAAATATTATTTTTAAAAATTTTTACATAATTATTTAGTCATGTTTTGAAAATATTAGAGTTTATTTTAAGATTTATTTTTGTATTAAAATTTTGAATAAGAGGAATATAAAAATGGATAATTAATTAAAAATGAGAAGATATATGAATCAGTGCAAAAGTGTAAACTTATTGCACAAAATTTAATGCAATGAATTAAAAATGGTAAACCCTAAAGTGTTTATGGAAAACATTTTTTTATTTTTTGTAAAACTTTGTAAATAATTTTAATAAAATGTTGAATAAATATGAGAAATCTGAAAGTTGAAATAAATGTTGTTGAGACAATTTTTTAAATAATCTGTTCAATTCATTGAAGTCAAGTTGTGGTATGTCATTAAAATGTGATTTTTTTTAAATGAAAGAACCAAATATACATATTGAATTTGGATATTTGAAAAGAAATTTTTAAACTTTTTTATAACTGGAAGTAAATATATTAGCAAATATTGACAGAGGAAAAAAAAATTGCAATAGCAATATTTTATATTGGAAGGAACAGAGCAATAATTACTTGTTTGCTGATAAAGAGAAAGCTAATAAGAAAAAAAATCGTAGCAAAGGTATTTAAAAAAATAAAACAACTCGGGTTTCTTAAGAATTTTGTTGTACTTTTCTAAGAATGTTAAAATATTCTCCAAATCTGAAAGTGAATTATGCAGAAAATGCTCTATTGAAAGAAACTTCTTAATGTGAGCTGGTCATGTAAATTTATTAAAAATATGCTGTTAACTAGCAAATGACCTATAAGGTAATTATTTGAAGAAACACGTTGACAAAATTCGATCCAATGCATCTCGTTCTCATATTGGCCCTAAGTACTGCTGATGAATACTAACAGCAATAACACACACAGAATAAAGTAACATTTTTAATTAGCTTCTATAAGCCATTTCGATTTATTATGAAAAAGCTTATTAACCTATTTTGCAGCTAATGAGGAAAGTTTGTGTTGAATCATTAGGGGTCACTAATTATAATTTTGTTCGTTTGAATTTAAAAATCTGCCATTATTTTATAGGAAAAGCAGTGACTTCCGTGACTCATTGAAAATGCGAATTTGCTTTTAAAAAAGTCGAGGTATGCTACTGTTGAAGATCGCAAATTCGTGAGGGACCATCATCTCAATTAAGAAACTCATTTTTGTGATCAAATTCTTTCAGTTTTGACGAATTTCCTTCAAAAAGTTAATACGATTTTGATTTCTGAAATTCGGACGAAGTATAATTTATAAACAAATCATTCAAATTTTGATGAATTAAAATTTCTCTGATTTTGTGAGAGCCCTGTGGCTGCGGTAGCCTAGTGCCGTGTAGCCGGGACTGATGCACGTGAAATCTGTCGGGGCCCAAAGTCCTCACGATGGCGTGGCGTGGAAGTTGGGAGAGTGCCAGCTCAGGTGTCGACCTCGTCACTTGACCTTGGTTCAAAATTACGAGGTCTGTCACCAATAGCCTCGTGTTGCTTCTAGTGCAACGTTAATAAAAACTAAACTAAAATTTGTGAGAGCCCTCTGGGGCTGATCTTCTTCAGGTGAGTGTGAGCGTCCGAGCACCCTGTAGTCTAGTGGTCTAGTTTTGGATTCATGGCCGGCGATTTTCGTTCAGTTACGAGTTCGATCCTTAGCCGCTAAAAACCCGCGTGTAGCCGGGGCTGATGCGCTTTAAATCTGTCGGGGCCCAAAGTCTTCCCGTTGGTGTGGTGTGGAAGTTAGGAGAGGGGATGCCAGCTCTGGTGTCGTCCTCTTCACTTGACTGAGGTTCAAAATTACGAGGTCCGTCACCAATAGCCCTCGTGTTGCTTCTAGTGTGACGTTAATAAAAACTGAACAAAACTATCCGAGCACCCTCATGATCTTTTCTTTTCCCATGTGGTTTACTGGGTATTTTTGTGAACACGGGTGACGCGCCCCCGAGACACCCTATATATCTTCTTCTATTTTCGACTCTTTTTTTTTTTTCTTTCTTGTCAACTAATTGTTTATCTTTTTTTCGTATATTTTAAACATCTCGATCACAGACTTTGATGTAGCATAGGCATATCCGGTTCTAGCGTATTTAACTTCACCATCACTCATTCACACTCATTTTGTGAGGTATGAAATCTTTCTCAAAATTATTTCTTTTCAATAAACATCGCTAGTTTTTGAAATCGATTACTAGAAATCATAATTCCCGCTTGATTTGTTCGACTTAATAGCGCTTTTTTAAATATGTTGCGTAAAACTCATAGTGTAGAAGGCAACGGTGTTGGGCTATTCGTGATTTTCTCTGCTCTAACCACCATGACTTTTTGGTAACTTAAATTGCATACAGTTATAATTTCTTGCTAACCAAATCCCGTTGGCGAGGTGTGGAATTTAAGAGAGGGGGATGGGGCTGCCAGTTCAGGTGTCGTCCTCTTCACTTGACCGAGGTTCAAAATTATGAGATCCGTTGCCAATAGCCATCGTGTTGCTTCTAGTGCGACGTTAATATAAACTAAACTAAAACTGCTAACTAAATGAAACTTGATTAGGTAAATTAATTGAAGTTAAGAAGTGTAGTGAACTGAACAAAGATCGTCTTGTAATCTGAATTAGAAATTAGCGAAATTTAAAGAGAAGGGAAACATGATAACGACAAGCCGATAAATATTTGTAAATTAGAGTTAGTTATTGTAATTAATTTTGTATTTAAGTAATTGTAAGTGACTCTTGATTAGAATATGTACTATAATCGCGAAGTATTTGAATAGGAATGAGTGATTTGATACACTGACTTTATTCTTCGAACATAAACTAAGATTGTTACTTGAGTTAAGAGGGATTCGAGACAGAGCGATCTTTCATATTCTTTGATAAATAATAAAGTATGTTGTCAATTTCTTACTTACCTTTTTTTTTAAAAAAAAAAAAAAAAAATCTTTGTAATATCTGAATATGAATCTATTATTGGAAATAAACTTCGGATTCGTGTGTGGAGAAAACGAAAAACTCGAAGTAGCCATTGAATTGTTGAACAGACTACTAACTGATTAGGCAATATTTTGCTTTGATCAGGAATCAGTTTATATATGTAGTCACATTGATCGTAACGTTCTTAAAGAATTTTGCCATTTATTGGAACGATTTATCTTCCAGTAGCCTAGCGATCATGGTCGCGAGTGTCGAGCCGCTGCTGCTATTAAAGACCCGCCGTGTAGCCGGGGCTGAATCACATCAAATCTGTCGGGGCCCAAAGTCCTCCCGTTAGCGTGGTGTGGAAGTTAGGGGAGGTTTTTTTTTTTTTTTTTTTTTTTTTTTATTTCGGGTGTCACTTGACAGAGGTTCAAAATTTCGAGGTCCGTGGCCAATGGCCCTCGTGTTGCTTCTAGTGCGATGTTAATAAAACCAGAAGTCCAGACTATTTATCTTTATACTTTGAACTAGACCATACGTTGCAACTTCTTTGCTTGAAACATAACGTCCATCCTCATAGGCCCCTTGTAGTTGAGCAGTACTTGGCGAATGGACAAGGCTCGTTTAGACCACCAGATGTAAATATGAATACGCAATTGTAAAATTGTAGTGTACGAAATACAATTGGTTTAATATTTTAGATCAAGATCATTCAACTGGTGTACGATTTTTTCCCCACCCGGTTAAAGATATGATTCTTTAATAGACAGCATAGAGAAATGATCTCAAACTTACATGTACCAAATTTTTTTTTCTTCTAATAAATTTTTATTAAAAATGGAAAATCGAATTCATCTTCCACTAAAAGTATTTTTTTCTCTTAATCTCATAATCACATATTATTTTTTGAGGTAGTTAAATCCTCATGAAATTCATATGTATGGGTTGTATATTCGTGCCACAGTTTTAATAAATCTTGTTTTCTTTTGAATTTTTGCCTTTAAGGTTTTGATTTAGCTATAATTTTTTTTGAAAAACATTTTTTTATCCTATTGATTTGTTGTTTCTTAATCAATACATCATAAAGAACAATAATTTATTACAGTTTAAGTGAACCAAGTCATTTTTTTTCTTTCGTGTTTCTCTCTGAATAGTGTTCAGAACAATATTTTCTTTCAATTAAAATATTCCTGAAAACAGTTTTCTAATTTTTATATTGTAATATTTTCCGAACAGATACGTATTTTTGAAAGAATCAAAAACATTTTTATTTTTACTCCAACGCGTATAGGTAGCCTAGTGATTATGGTTCAGAACTTGCGGCCGCCGATACGTGGTCCCAGTTCTGAGACACGTATGACACTCCGATCCCGTGTGGTGAGGGAAATGCACGTTAAATCTGCCGAGATACTAAGTCCTTCCATTGGTGTGGAAGTTTGGAGAGGGAGGTCCCAGCTAAGGGGTAGCTCTCGTCACTTGACTGAAGTTCAAAATTACGAGTCTGTCGCCGATCGCCCTCATGTTGCTTCAAAGAGCGAAGTTAATCAACAATGCATGCATCGATCCAATGCGTTTAAAATAATAGATTGTACGTTTTATGATACATTTGAGTTTCATTATTACAGAAATTGTTTGTTTGCATTTCATTATACGATGTATATAATCGAATACACCTCTTTCGAAAATATAAACCGGAAAAGATATAACAGTAATTTAAGTGGATCGCTCGTACAACCAGTATGTAATCCACAATAATTAAACGAATATTTTTCTTAGAATGAAAGATAAATTTAGATCATTTTAATATATATTATAAGTTTTATTTTAATATGAAAGTTTTATTAATGCATCTGTTTAAAAATGCAATCGTTCTCCTAGTTACTATCGTGTGCAATATAATTTATATCGTACAATAAACTAATTAATCTTTTAATTCTACTTTTACATAATGGATCTGTGATTAGTTTAGATATAAACCCAATATCTTGTACTTCCCGAATTCGTTTCATATACAATAAAAGTGAAGTAAAATATTTATATTTTATTCGACCCCTTATAATTTTCAATTATGGGAAGCGAAGATTAATCACAAGATGAAAGCACGCTTCAGAATTAAAAAAAAAAATTCCCTTCACTTCACGTGCGTGACTACATACCGTAAATATGCAAATAACTCATTGCTTCATAATTTAATTTCTATAAGTAGAATGGATAACGCTTGACGTTCCCACTACACATGAATCGTATATCACGGAGTGTTGCTGTAAAAATGGCAGTGCTAACATGCAATTTATGAAACTTGAAAATCACGAAACGGGTTGCAAACATGCACGGTCTCGTAAATGAATTACTAGTGTTTTTAATTCGATGGAATAGTAAACAGCCATCACAGAACATTAAAGATAAAATTTGAAGAAGATTTCTTGGAAAGTGTTTGTTTTGTAGTATTTCAGGAAATTAGTTCGAGTATTAAATATATAGTTTTCAAGATATTAGATGGTTACTTTTGGAGTATTGGAGCTATGACTAAAGAAAGATGGCAAGGAGTAATTCCTTTTAATTTAAACTCTTTTCTTAAATGTTATAGTTAAACGAATATGATGAAAGAAGAAGAATGGTTTTGTTGTGATTCTACTTTGCTTTTAGATTTAGTTATATATCGAATGGAATATAATTTTTTTGATGAATAAAATAATAGTTTCATTTTTTTTTTTTAAAAAAAAATCAGTCTATCATTAAAAATAAACTAATAACTAAAATACGAATACTTTTAAATACGTTAGAGTACTCTAAAAATATATTCAAATGTTCAAGATATGAGTAGTTTTTAATGAAATATTATTGAACACTGATTTATGTAAAGATCAAGGACTAACACGAAAGTATTTTTCCCCCTCACAATTAACCGATGAGAAAAGTGTTTTAACAGATATATATTCAACTTAAATATATAATGCAATTACACTATCATTACAATTGAAGCATTCATACGTTTTGCACAAGCCAATCTTCTTCCGATTTCAGTAGTTTCTGAAAAAATGACAGATAAGCCAAAAATTTACAAATATTTTTCTGGAAATAGTTGTAAGAAATAGCTAATACTATACATAATTTTGTTTCTGAAATATGAGGAATATAACTATATTGCTTATGTTAATCTGATAAATTCTAAGGTGGTTTTCTGTAAATGGGTAGTAAATGGAGTTTTAGTTATATATTTACTATATATTCTGTTGTGATTATATTGTCATTAATTCTAATAGAGAATATTACATTGGGATACTATAGTTATATTTATTACTCGGATGTTAGATAATACTCCGTTTAATGTCCTGATGTGCAAATTAGCTCAAAAGTTTTCTTCACGAAAAGTAATACAAGCAGTTAGGAACATGTTTTTTTCTCGTTTATTCTAAAAGATAAGCTGATGTCTAGACATTTTAGGATAATATATGGATAATAGGCCTACTTAGCTATATTATCTATAAGGCTAAATAGGATGAAAGTTTAACCCCTTGTACAGATAATAGGACCGTAAAATATTTTGCTGAATTTTTTCTATATAAATTTATTATAAAAAAATTAAAGAGGGCCCAAAATATATGAAAATTTCCTCAAAAATATTTATACAATTTGAGGATTTCGAATGGTACACGTGGAAAACATCAGATTTACAATTGAGAGTAGAGTTTTATTGAAAATTAATCGCCTTTTTATTAGAAACTGATCCATAATAGATCTCAACAAATTTACTAACGAGATGTATTAATTGGGATATTTCTTTATATTTAATTTAAAAATGTTGCTTTACTAAAAAATTAAGTTCTTTGAAAAATGTAACTCATAAAATAAAGTAATTTCATAGATTCTATACACGTGTGATAAATAGACGAAAATTAAGTTTTGTGTGAGTCTAAAAATTGGTTTGACCTTAGTATCAATAACTTGAGAACGAATTTCAGTCAGTTGCTGCAATTTATGTTCATAATAATTCATTTGAGACTCATCTGTTGTCAGGCATGCAAATATGTTATTTTTCTTATTCGGCTTTGAATTCTTGTCTTTTTAAATAATTGTTATTTAAAAAAATAATCTTTGACTACTTTCTGAAAAGTATTCGGTTCTAAAAATTTTATTGCTCCTTTTTTTTAAAAAAAAAATGTCTGAAATCACTACTACTACTAATTTTATAGAATACAACTACTGGAGTATTCTTTCACTATAGTTACTACAACATTTACTACTCTTATAACACAACTACTACGACTTTTACTATTATCTTATTAGAGTAACTATTTTCTTATTTCCTTTGTCTGATACTGTCAACCACATTTTTTTTTAAAAAAAGAAAGCTGAAAAGAACCGTAACAATGCCATTGAATTTTTGCTTTCTTTTCACTTTGAAAGTCAACGACACTCTATAAATTTCGTTTTCCTCATACATTTTACATCTGAAGCCTCCTTTAAGAATGTTTAACATTGATACTCTGTATTTCGGTGACAGTTTTCTATCAGATTTTTATCCGTCTCGTCGAATCTTTTCATTGATCTTTATAACAACCTATCGCATGCGAGTTCTGCATGGTTCTTTGCTTGTCACCGAAGTAGGATGCCTTCTGATAGCCTTGTAAACAAAATCTCCTCTCTTGGGCATTTTTTGGTTCTGTGAAAATTTTGCCCAGCGACTGTCTTTTTCACGAATTTATTGTTATCAATAGCTGTTGCAAATTCTATAGCGAATAGAAGAAAAGGAAAAGAAATTTAAGAATTTAAATTTGTCAGATTTCGTATTGATTATATGAAATTGCCCTAGAGGATTGGCTACGTGTTTCCTAGAAAATAAGAACGAGTTTTATTCTAATTTTTACTCTAAATGATGCATCAGGTTTTATTTTCAAGGAATCTCTTATGTTTTCCTGTAACATTCTACATTTATTATTATTTATTCTATTAATGCGCCGTGGTAGCCGAGTGGTCATAGTCTCGACTACGTCATTTCATCTCGAGTGCAGGTGTCATTTCAGTCGAGTCTAGATTCCATTAAAAAACCGTCGTGTAGAGGAGCTGCTGCACGTTTCATTTGTTGTGGCTCAAAATTTTCCCGTTGGTGTGATATGGAAGTTAAGGGAATGGAGTGCCAGTATAAGAGTCATCCTTATCATTTGACCGTGATTCAAAATAACGAGGACTGCTGACATTAGCCCTCGTATTTCTTCTGAGATCAATGCTAATAAAAGCAATTAATCAATCAATATTCTACTCTACTCATATATTTTATTGATTATTTTTCTATTTTATTTTGTTCGTAATTTTTTTTAATTACGTATTAATAGATATCATTTTGTTATTCAATTTGTATGTTATGTGTTTCAGTTGACATACTAAATATGTCTTAATTGAGATTTTTTAGGGGGGGGATGATGCTTATAGAATAATTTAACGAGTTTATTAAAAAAATATGTAATGCATTTGATTATAATTATAAAAGTTTTAACAAACAAACACAAAGCTATACTAAAAAACTATTCTACTTCAGTGAAATTTCGGATATTTAAGCTAGCGCTTAATAAATGAAAATACAATTAACGAAATAATTTAAAATCTCCAACATTTACTGGAAAGAATTCAGTTGAATTTAAACCACGAATAAACTTACTGAATTTCTTTTGCTAAACATTAAGGAGCTAGGCAATCCATTCTTTTACCTGAACGGGGAAAAAAAAAAAACTTCAATCAGCTAGATTCTTTGTTGTAGAGTCTTACCGCCTATGTGTGTGAGGGAAAAAACTGCGAAAAAAGCCAGCAAATCCTTGCATAAAGCTTCGGGATCAGTTGCCTGTAGCGTTATAAGGATCGATTACTTTGTTCACGCACGAAGAAATGCGCTGGACCTTTCAGCTTCGAGACACTCGAGTGGTTCGGACTTCAGTCCGATTACTGAAAAGAAAAAACGGCCTCGAACAACCAGGTCATGGAGTTTTTCTTTTGAGGAAGATTTTTTTCAATGATTTCCAAGAAGCTAATTTGCATCTGTTCATATTCTGTTGAAATGAGTAATAAATATTGACTAAATCTGATTCTCCCCTTCTTATTATTCGAAGTTTTATATAAAAACTAGAAGTAGTCCTAGCAATAATTGTAAATATCTGGGTTTTGTAATGTATCAGGGTGGTTCAAGAAGTATCTGCTTTTGCCGATCGATGGCATTGCTAAAATAAGTTGGTGTTCCAATTGTGCGCTGTCATCTGTTAAATGTTGCCAAATTAAATTTGACACAGCTTCATCCATTCGCTTATATTTCGCAGCCATTTGTTGCCAAATCAAAATTTGATTGCTGCCACGTCGAATTATCATCATCGATGAGATTTGGATTTATCATTTTAAAAAGGAATTCGCTTTATTCACGGTAAGTTCTGGACACAGTGATGACCACTTAACCTTTTGAGGACGGGCACTTTCGAGAAGGAAGTCCTGATAAGGACGGGTGTTTTTACTACATTACTTACCCCCTTTCTCGTCAATGATTGACATTTTTAAGTGTCGTCCGACAAAAGGACCCAATTGAATGTTTGAACCTGCTGTGCAGTGGGGATGTTTGAGTTCCAAGAAGTCCCTAACAACCAATGAGTCTCCCTTTTTTAGGGGAAGTTCCCTCTGAAAGCCGCTTTGCGGTTATTTGTCCGTTTCCATTTCAAGAAACTTTGGGAAAGATGTTCTGCAAATTGAAGCAATGTTTTTTTCCTACAATTTCCTTGTATCATTCTTAGTATCACAGTTAGAATTTTCATGCAGAACATTTTTCTATTCATATACAATAATCCGGAAAGATCTAGTATAATTATTTTAATTAGCAATATTTATAGCCGGCAGTGAAGACAACCCCGTTACATGATATAATTATCAAATTATATTATATACTATTTAAAATTTTAATACATAAACAATATGAACTATCTATTTATACACACAAAAATTCTCCTCTAATTATTTAGGAAGTATGAATATGCTTTTAGCATCTAAAAATCTGAATAAATTTGTAATTCTTTTGAATAATTAAGGAAAATGTTCAAATTATTAAAAAAAATTGTAATATTTTCTATTAATCTGAATTAATAACAGAAATAAATCAGCAATGGGAAAAAAAAGTCTTGTATTGTTTTAACTTTTATCGATTTTAATAGTATCTGTATTAATTTGGAACATTTTAACTATTCCAGCAATATTTCTTTTGCTTGAAACTTTTACTCTGAATTTAATATAAAATACTACATTAAAAAAATAAATATTTATTTCGTTTTATTCAAAGATCAAATATTCAAAAACATGTTTAAAAGTATGTAATTAGCATGATAACATATTTTAATTTTATAATCTTTATTAAATACATTGAAAATTTACAAATATTATAAATTTATTTTATATATATCAAAGCCATCCATGTAACATATTCTGAAATGTTTAGTTTGAAATTACGGTTGAAGTTCTTCAAGAAATGTATAATAATATAACCGTTAGAAAATTTAGATAAATATTATTCTTTATAATCAAAATGATTAATCGAAAAGAAAAGAAAAATATTGAGAATATATCAATGTGATAGATTTTAGATTAAATTCCGATTTTCTCAAATCAACGACGGTTGATTGATTAGTTTTATTAACGTCGTACTAGAAGCAACACTTAAACTATTAGTTGTAAACCTCGTGATTTTGAACCTCGGTCATGTGAAGAGGATGAAACTTGAGCTGGCATCTCCCTCTCCTAACTTCCACACCACGCCAATAGGAGGACTTTGAACCTTGACAGATTTTACGTGTATCAATCTCGAATACACAATGGGTCTTTAGTGGCATCAAGGCTCGAACCCGCAACTCGACGAAAACTGTCTGCCACGGGTTTGCGACCGTTATCACTAGAATACCACGACCACCAAATCAACGATCAATTGTTTTAATATTGTTTAATTCTCTGAAACTCGAAATAAATATCCGTGAAGGGACATTCACATTATATGCTAATGAAGAGCAAATGTACATTAAATAAATTTAAGTTTAAATATTATTTATAAGCATCGATTTTCTAAAAGTCAATAAATATTATATTTTTTAAAAAAAATCAGTTGTACTTTTTGACAGTTATATTACTGAGCCATTAGAAATTGTTTCTTACCGAATTATAATTAATAAAATATGTATATTGTTCTTAAGAAAAGTCTTGCATTTTTTTTCCTCAAAAAATAAATTAAATATTTTATAAATATATATTTTCTATATAAAACGTTATTCGTGATGAGCTTAATTGCTTATTTTTCATGTATAGTTTCAATAACATTAGCATGTTACTGAAATTATGTATGAAAGAGAGTAATACTCTATGTCTGAACACTAAGAATAATACTCACAAATCTGAGTATTACTCTTAGAATTTAAGGAATATTTTTCAATCTAATGCACCAAAAATTAAAAGAGTAATACTCAGATTTTTAGTGATAATAAATGAAAATAGTAATAATCAAAATAAATAAATAAAGAAAATAATTCAATTCAGTTCAGTTCTTAGGGTAACATTTCTTTTATTACAAAGTATAATACTGTTAGATGAGAAGCTAAAACTATTGGGGATCGGGGAGGAAACCTTCCTAAAGTCCCCTTATTATAATTATTTCTATGAAAAAGCCATCATTTATTTCATAAAATAAATAGGTATAGTGACCTGGAAACAAAAATATTTAAGATTAAAGAAAAAGTAAAAACAATTTCTGCCAGTTTGATATTTCAAAAAATGTTTTTATCTTTTCATTCTCGAAAAAAGCAAAAAATTGTTTTCGAGCTAGCTTTGAACTCTGAAATTTTTTATGGCTTCAACAAAATCAATCTTTTTAGCTGCTACATTTTTAATGAAAATGATTGCCGAAAAAATTTACTAGATTCGTTGTTGACCAAAGACAGTTTTTAATCAAATTAAAAAAGCTTTTCTTGCAAGAGGCTAGTGAAAAACGCTTTAAAAAAAATTGTCCCAAACATATATTTAAAAACTTAAGGTTTATTAGACGTAAAAGCCGGACATCCACGGCGACTTTGTAAGAAAGGAATTGCCGACACATATAACGTCAATAAAATCGGGAATGAATTATAATCATTTGAAGTCGAGAATGAATGAATGCGAAAGAATAGTGCCCCTGAAACCAATTATCTCGTTTCCTTTTCATGTATAAGGTTTAAGATAGCCCTCGGCACTTTTGGAGCTAACCCTAACCTAGCTTTGAATGCACTTCATTGTGCATTCAAAGATTTAAAGATCCAGATAGACAGGCTTAGAATGGCTGGACACTAAAGATTTATTGACACTTTATCTGTGGTATGAGTT
>BMAW01117924.1:0-13536 GCA_019974015.1 Nephila pilipes | reverse complement strand
ATTGTATTTTGCTTGAGTTTAAAAATTCAATTCAACTTACAGAAACTTGTTTTTTAAAGATTTTTGAAGAGAAAAACAAGGGGGAAATGTAGGTATTGCTAGTTTCTGTTCTATTTTTTTTTTCTTTCCAATTTATCTCCACAAGTTTTTACATTTGCATATGAATGAATGGATCATCAATAAAAAAATAATTGCATTCATAAATGAATGCAAATAAGGAAAATACATGGTTCAAAAAACTAACTATATTCGTCCTTTTTTTAGAATCATTGGTACAAATCAACTACTGCATAATAGGTCATGTTTTGTGCAGTTTTTTTTTTAAACTAATTTTTAACAATTCTAATAATTTCAGCACACATTCAACGGAGCATTGTATTTTCTAACACTCACTTTATTCGGTACATGTTTTAATTTTGTTACAAAAAAAAATTATTTTCCTTTTTCGAATACTGTTATTAGAGTATAACTCAAAATATTCTTTTTTTTTTTTTTCTTGAGTGTGTGGTTACAGTGTTTTGTGTTTGTAATTAAATCTTTTGATAAACATTTTACTTCCCACCGCTATAATGAAAAGAAATTATCGAACAAGGATGAGATGAATTCTATTTCAAAATATATTTCTACCATTTTTGAATTACTTATTCATGCTAACTTATGGGAAAACAGTTCCCTAAAATGAGAGCATGTAAAAAAATTATATACCCTTATTTTAAATATAGAACTTTTAAAATATATGTACAAACTTTCATAGTTCCAGCGTATTATTTTAATTTTCTTTCATTGAATGCGCCATTTTATTTCATTGACCATTAAAATTTTTATATTCTTTTTATCTTTTTCACGACACCATGCATTTACAATTCCAAGTCTTTTTTATAAAAAAAATATAAGATATCGAATTTGTTCTACGCATGCAATAAAGATTTTGATAAATAGTTCTTTTTTAAAAACAACCTTCAAAATTAGATGTAACAATTCTTTTTACTGTTTTTCGTAGCAACTGATAGAAAAAAAATAATTGCAAAAATGTAAATGATAGTATTAGAACCAAATCCATACATAGAATTGTCAAAAATGATTCTAAGAAATTAAGAAAAAGATAACTTAAAAATATTAAAATTCACTGTGGTGAAAATTTTAAAACATTATAATATCTTGAAAATAGTAAAAAATTTAATTAATTATTTATTTAAAGATGAAGTTTTTTCTTTCTTTCTGGAATGCATATTTTATGTGTTTCCATATATAGTGAAAAAATTATTTTCTTATAATTTTACAAAATTGCTCAACTCAGGTTTGTAAAAAGACACCAATAGTCAATGTAATAATTAAAGCTCATAAATTTGCGCAATGTAATTGAACATAATATGTTTATATGAAATCATTAAAATTGTCATTCTATAATTCTAATATCAGTTAATAATTTCAGTAAGTTTCTGTAATGTTAAAACAAATTGTGGATACTTACTTATGAGTAAATTGTCCGCAAATTGCATTATAGATTACAAATAAATTTTTAAGTAGTTTTACAGTCTTAATTGATAATAGAAATAATAAGCTGAACAACATTTAAGTATGGTTTTTATCTGTGCTGGTAATATCTGTTTTCTTTTGCATTATGCAAATATGAAATTATCCTACTTTATGCAATCAAAGTAAAAGAAATTGCTTTATGTTAAAAATATCTCTTAAATTCATAAAAAATTTTACGATAACATTTTTATGCAACATACATTTCTTCTAAAACTACTAACTCGAACAATAATATTAAAAGATTAATATAAATCAGAAGATAAAAAATTATTTCCAAATAATGAGATGTGTACGATATAAAATAATCCATTAATTATTTATTCTTACAGTAAAAAAAAATCTTATTTTAGGTACAATATTTAGCACAAAAAAATAGAAATAATACAAACTGTTTGCTTAAGAGAAATTAAAATTCTTTATTTAAATTTTGTATGAAAAATTGAGCATATCAATTCACACATTTTGTACTGTTAATAATATTTTCATAGATTACGCCAAATTTTTATACTCGTAAAAAATTTGCTCAAAATAATAAGAAAATATCAAATTGAGAAAAATAAATCATTTTATTTCAAGTAAAATGAAGTTATTAGTCTGTGATATCTTAAAAAAAAATGTTCAAATTATTTCTGTTACAAAATACTTCAAGTTAAAGTAAAATATTGCAATTCAAAATCACAAAAAGGGAGAAAAAAAGGGATTATTCGAGAAGCGTGTACAAAGGCGGTCTATCACTAAAACCTCCGAATACAAAGAGGGGTGGTAAAGTGATTGGCATTTACGAGCTCTACAGCGTTTCGAAAGCTGTTACGAGGGGAAGGAACTCCTTGGTCGATTTCACGACCAACCCCGTCCTTTAAGATACTGTTCCTTTTGGTCGCGAACGCGACCGCCCGGCCTCTAAAGGTTAACCGAGATAACATAATTTATTTTAAAAACATTCGCAAGTTAAATTAAACATGATAAAAATAATTAAAAGAGGCTGTAGACAAAACGACTCCGTCTTCAACCTGTCAGAACCTCCGTCGCCAGATCTCCTAATTCATTTTCTCCAACTCGTCCACATATCAGGTACGGTTACAGAGCTACAATTGTTGCTCTACTAGGTTTTCGTCTTAGCGGTACAATGGCAGAAGAGCTTTGGATATTTCATCGGATCCCGACGATCATAAAACGTCAGAAACCAAGTAACAATCAAAACAATGGGTTGCTTCCGATGAATCTGCTCCAAAGAAGCCGAATACGGTCTCATCGGCCGGATGAGTTATGGCGACGATTTTTTTTGGGATGCGAAGGGCGTCATAATCACGGACCTCTTAGAAAAAAAAGGGTGGTGGATGATCAATGGATAACGCTACAGTTATTTGCTCCATTCTCATTTCCAATCCTTAACAGAATCTCATTTTTGAACCGCCCTCGTATTACGAGACAAATATTGAACGAAAAAAAATCTTGGATTTACTTTATAACTTTTCATTAGTACAATAATTAAGTTGTCATCAAGTTATATTTTATATGATGCCTGTATATCAATTATTTTTAATGGTAGTATACAAGAATTTGTTGAAAATTTATCATGATTCTTGCTATTCCTGAATTAGTATAATAATTTAAATCAGTAAAGGAAAAAGACATAAATTTGCTTTGTTTATTTGTTTACCAAATAACATAAAAAGTTGCCATTTGATATGAAATAACAGGGACATTTTGAAGCTTAATAAAATTTTCAAAGTCCCGTATCAAGCCTAATTGGTACATCACATAATCTCAATGATTTAAAAAGAGCTTTCAGAAGCATCCAAATCAAGAAAGAATACAGATCCAAATTTTGAGTTTCAAAAATAAATACGCTTTCATCTCCTTGATATTTGAACAGAGCTAAAGATCACCAAGATATTGTTTTATTTTGATTTATATCATTTTAAAATAAGGAAACGCGAATTCTTCAGAATCAATCATACAATAAGTCTCTAGACACAAGAGTAGGGAGATACTTTTTAGAGAAAATCTATCAGGGGGGAAAAATTGAATTTCCTTTTTGAGACAGATGTAAAAAGCTTTGCGAAGAAAATCCCGATGCCAATAGTATACAAATAGAAAACAATTCCGATAGAGACGGTCTAAGGAAAAGCAATTTCAAAGCAGACTTTCTCAAGCGGCATTACTGTTTTACTTTCGATGGCAAAGTAATTTCTAAAGTATACATGTATTCCATTTTATGTGAATGCTGTTAAAAATATCACAAAACACGAAAACACAGATTTCTGTTGTAAGGATTTTCTCAGAGAAATAATAAATAATTTTGATTGCTTTTAATTAATATTGCTCCAGAGATTTTGTGGTGGACTTGTTATATCGAACCATGGTCAAACGACTAGGATGATACTTGAGTCCCACCACACTATCCAGACTTATGAGCCACATTACATAAGTTTTTTTTTGATTGATTGCTTATTAAAGCGTCGTATTTAGAAGTAACACGAAGGCTGCTGTTGACAGATCTCGTAAGTTTGAGTCTCGGTCAAGTGACGAAGATGATCTCTGAGGTGGCATCTCTGCTCTACATTTCCACACCACGTCAATAGGATGACTTAGGACCTCGACAGATTTGCTTGGCGGGTCTTTAGAGGCATCAAGACTCGAACCCACGATCCTGACCACTAGGCTACCTCGGCCACCCACATCACATGAGATAAGTGAGGTTTTAAATTATTACGCTGCAGTTTTTATTATTCCTCATAATGGTCTTTGAGGGAACTGGCTCCTATGAATCAACTCAAATGTGTCCAGCCATGTATTTTTTATTATTATTATTAATAATAATTTAATTTAAGGTAATAATTTACTAATTTTAATAACTGAATCTAAGAATAATTAGTTCAAAAATATTTGAGAGAAATAAGTACGAGAGGCGTTAAAATACGTTAGCATTGATTGAAAATAAGTTATTATTCATCCAAGGGGCTATTGTTTTAGCTGGATTAATTTTGGCGTACCAGTTCACTTTTCAATTTTTTTATCGTTTGCTTTAATTTTGATGACATTTAGCTTAAATATATTCAATTTAATAATGCATCGTTTCTTTAATTTTAATATCAGAAAAGTTTACTATTGTCCATTTCTCGATATTTCATCGTTTACTTTAATTCTTATATTTAATTCAGTAATTTAATAATAATTATAAGAAATGCACCTTGGGTGGTAAAATCTGTTCTTTGCAAAACTTTGCATAGAACTTTCGATTAGTTTTCGTTTTAAAACATTATTTTTATATCTCAATTATAATTTCATCGTTTTAGAACTATATATTGTTTATTTTAATTCGCATTCTTGGCATTAAAAAAATCATCATAATTATGATATAATGAATCATAATAAAGATAAAAATTCACTTCTTATTCAATTTCATTTAGAGATTCTTCTTTAATAGAAGGTCTGATAATTTCTGATTTGATGAGAAAAAAGGTCTTTCAGTTTGTGAATCGAGAAATATTCTATTTAAATTAATTCATATCCATTGTCTATTGAAAACATATTTTGAATGTAGATGTTAAAATGAATTACTTATATTTTTGAATCTATTTCTTTGTACATTAAAGAAAAAAAGCTTCTTATTCTCTTTTATATTTTAATTTCACGACTCCCATTTTTATGCTAATTTATGGAGATTAATTTCATTTTTCTGAAAATGAAAGGCCTGGAAAAAGAAATCTGAATGCATGATCCCCATTATTTTGATTTTGTTAGAGATTTACTTACTTAAAATCATTATCTTTCGGAATCTTTCTGAAGCATGAAATAAAATAATTGTATCCAAGAAGATTAAGAATACTTTGAAAGTGTATGCGACGCAAAATTGCTACTATTACTATTCTCTTTTGATGTCTAATTACATCAAAAACTTGATTTGATTTTGTTGGTTCTTCAAATAGCCTAAGCAAAATAATTAATTTAACATTAGTTTTGTTGTTGTTTTTGTTACTGATTTGTTGATTTTAATTTTTTATACATGGTTCCCTAAAAATATATACGAGTAGAAAATGTAATTTAAATTTACAGTAAAAAAGTTTTAAAGAGAAGTTAATTTCAAAACTAAAAAAAAAAAAAAAAAAAAGACCTGCAAAATGAAAATATTTGGCTTTTGACTTAACACAGGCACAAATAGAAAACTAGTATTTTCTAATTTCAAGAAATTCTTCGTTTCATTCACCATTTACTTTTCTTATTATTTATCAAATTTTTGAAATTTTTTTTAACAAGATTTATCTTTTGTAAAGAAAAAGAAAACATTACGTTAAGAATATTTTTCATAATACAAAATCAAAGTAATTTACCCTCAGTTTGCTTACATTTCCTTTTCTGTTTCTTTTCTTCACTATAATTACTACTGGAAACTTTAAACTTTTCAAAAATAGCAAATTCACCTGCTTATATTTTTGAAATATAATTAAAAAAGTATGTACTCAGTCAAATACAATATCCTCACTTATAATTTATTTTAAATACAGGAAGGGAAAAATAATTTTGTTGTTGAGCTTCCAGAGAGAGAGAGAGAGAGAGAGGAAAAAAAAAAAAGAAATAATGTTAGATTTTACGAACTTGTTGAAAACGATGTTGAAAAACTGTATGAGTAATTACTAGTTTTCAAGCGTTCAAAAATTACTAGCTTGGTTTATTATCCGTAACTGAACAAAATTGCAGAGAGCTTTCTTATTTTTGAATTAAAATAATTTATTTTAGAATATATTAAATATTTTTTCTTCTGCCGTACGAACTTAATTCTTGAACGATATTTTTGTTTTATTAGTTTGGAAATTTTTTTTTAAATAGAATTTTTAATGCATTTTTACTTTGTATGATTATTAATTCAGCGTCAAATTACTCTTTCTCAAGTGAAAGCTTTACCGTCATAATGTAACTAATTAATGTAATTAATTAATTGCAATGTATCGAGAGCTCGAATAGTCAAACACTGACGAAACAAAAACTAAAAATTAAATTTTTTTTTTAAAACTAACTGTATTACAAACTCGAGAGATCTTACAAAAGCTAAATTTGGTTTGGACGAAAAAAAAAAATCACTTAAAAGGATTTTTGATTGTTTATTAACATTGGACTTAAAAGCAACATGAAGGCTATTGGCGACGGATCTCGTAATTTTGAACCTCGGTCAAGTGAAGAGGACGACACCTGAACTGGCACTTGTAGTATATATAATGCCAGTTGGCGAGAGGAAATTGTGGTCCCACCCTTGCACCGAGGAGAGGGGTTGCCTGTGTATAAGAAGAGATGCAACCTGTACTTGTGTGTGAAAGGCAGGAGAAAAATGGGGAACAACATATGTAAATAAAAGTATGTAAATAAATTTTAAACACTCGGAGTCTTTATGTCTATATGAGCATTATTCTAACTAGCTTGTAAGTAAGAAAGTAGAGATAGATAAAAATATCACACACTCTTCTTATTGTAGAATAAGTACTTAATTTATGAATTCGGAAATGAATAGAACTGGAAAGTAGAAAGAGAAAAGTGAGGGTAAGTGCTCTAGTTTTAACGGGAGAGAGAGAGAGGGAGAGAGAGAAAATAAAACCTAGTACGTGTCTGGTGTGGAACGAGGGTAGTACTCGGAAAAAGGATTTGCGTGTATATTTTGGTTGTTTTAAGTAATTTAGAAAAAAATGGCTTTTCTTTTTAGAGAATGGAAAGAAAATTTACATTATGTTGCTACAGAGCATGGCATCAAGGACGTTTCCGGTATGACAATACCGAAATTAATCAAAGAGATAACTAGCTAGCTCAGAATATTACGAGAAAGAGTGTGTTAGAGAAATACTCACAATCGCTAAAGAAAGAAGAGAAGAAGCTGAAATAAGGGAGGAAGAAGCAAAAGAGAAAAAAGAGGAAAGAACAGCTCGTATCAGAAAAAAGAAGAGAAGATATGGAATTTCTACTACAAAAAGAGCGTCTATTAATGGAAAGACGATTGTTAACTGGAATCAAATTCAATACTAAGTTTCAAAAAGAAAAGAGAAAGGAAGAAGAAATGCAAGTGAAAGTACGAATACAGAAGGACAAATCAAGGCTATTGGAGATTCAACAAGCAGAAAAATTGTATCAAATAGAATTGGAAAGAAAACAAATGCTATGAAAAGAAACAACAACAACAAAATGTAAAAGAAGAACAACAATGACGTCTAGAAGAATTGAAGTTTTTGGAAGTCACAAAAATTATCCGAATTTCAGAAGGTCAATGAGAAACCTTCACAAGATATTTCAAAGGAAGGTAATTCTATTGGAGGAAAAGAAGACTCAGGATTAGAAATGCAAATTAAGTCAAGTAAAAACGATATTTCTAACTTACCAAAACAGCTAGAAAAATTTCGAAATGAAATACGTATTTTAATTGTAGCAAAATAACTGCAGATACGCCATGAAAAACAAAGAGAACGTAGGAGACCAGAAGAATTAATAACGTAAGAAGGAAACGAAAAGATGAGAGTGCCAATCGATGATACTCCAACGCCAGATGCAACTCAAAACCCCAACGCAGATGACGAACCAACAGCTTTGAAAAGAGAGAATGTAAATTCTGAGGGAAATGGGAAAAAAAGAAACAAATGGGAGCAGCATGCCGATAGAAAAAAATATCCGCAAGATTTTCAAGTCGGGAGAAGAGGTCACCATGAGGCACCATGATTTAAAGACCATTGGTAACTCATTACGTAAGAGTTTGGAAAAAAAAGGACTTCAAACAAACCCCTCAAAGGATGCAGGAGATGTCCACCTGTCTAAAGGAAGACAAAAATTCTACCACAAGAGAATAGCAGTTAAAATTGTAAACGCTGCAGGACACTTTTTCACCCCGGGGAACGCGGAGCATCTACAAGGGCAGAGGTGAAACAATTACTTTTCAACTCGAGAGAGAGAATTAGAGCACGCCATGAAGACCAAAGAAACCATCAACGAACATTCAAATCCTTCCAAGTATGAGTGCTGAATGAACAATGAAGAAGGGAAAGATACGTTATCAGAAGCTACACACCACAATGCCTCAGGGGTGGATATCCCCTCCTTTTTGGGGAACCGCAAGGAATAGGGGCAGATTTTGACGACGACTAATACGTGTCCAGTTTACGACGGCGTCTAATGAAAGGGGTGTAATCCAATAACACAAGCAGGGAACTCTCAAGGCGACAATCACAAGGGGAAATGGATTATGAAAAGACTGTTTACGACATCCTCAGTGTGAACGTAGAAGGGAGAGCCAAAACCCTCATGTCAGTGACCAGAGGAGTAAAAGGAAACTCCGCATATAATGACTTTTCATAAATTAAAAGGACAATTGAGGAAACTGCAGCTGGGAAGGAAAATGATCCGGCGAAGGAGTGGCAGACAAATGGGTGACGCGATTCCAATTTTATTTTTTTGTTATTTAACCAGAGACTGTGATAAAAAAAACTAGGAACAAAAAACTAAGACTTTTTATTTAAAAAAAATTATGTGTGATTTTGAAAGTTCCTTTTACGTGTATAGGCCCTGCATTAATTTAGCAGTCTTTATCTAAATTGAATATTTGTTAAGAATTATTGATCAGTTATTTCTCATGGAACTCTTGTTTTATGAACTTTTGAAATATAATATTATTACTAGAATAGTTGTGATGATTATCAAATGAAAATTTCTTTTGAATAATTAGTTTAGTATTAAAAATTATATGATAAGTAGCATTTTAAAAAGCGTCGATAAGTAGCATTTAAAAAAGCGTCAATAAGTAGTATTTTAAAGTGTTTGATAATTTTAGTAATTAAAAATGTTTGAGAATTAGTATTTATAGTGTAACATAACAAAATTTAATGAGGCCTTAAACTAGAACTGCTTCTTTAAGCGAAGAAATATATATATATATATATATATATATATATATAGTAGAATTATATATAACGCTAAATGAAATAAATGTATAAGAGTATTTATGTAAAAGAAAAGGGAGAATTAACTTTTACGAAGTAATATACTTATAAAATATTTTATTTTAATTTATTTTATTATTTGAAATAGAAGTCACCACTCATTTCTATAAAGGAATTCTGATTGTTATTCTTTTAAGTCACATATATTGCAGAATGGTTTATGTGTTCTTAGTTAATGATAGAAGTGTGATTTTTGGTTTCATTTTATCCTGGAAGAATTTGTAATCATTTAGTATTTGAGATAATGTGATTTTAGGACTACAGTCATCATATCTATTTTGTTATTTCAGATGTACGATTTTGTGCCATTTCATCCCCCCAATTTTTTATTGCAAGAGAAGGGTGTAGTTTATGAGACGCTTGTTGGCGAGATGAAATTACAGTACCCCCTTCCCCTTTGCGTCGAGGAGAGATATTGCTAGTGTATTAGAAGAGACGAAACCTGTACTCACGTGTGTAAAGTAGGGGCGAAACACGCTTCGAGATGTGTAAATAAAAATTATTTTTTGTTTAAGAACCGGAATCGTCCTAAAACCCTTTGAAGATTCATTGAATTCCAACTAGTTAGTAAGAAAGAAAGTAGATAGATGAAAATATCACAGCACCTCCCTTTCCAAACTTCCCCACCACGCCAACGGGAGGATTTGAAACCTTAACAGATTGAACGTTCATTAACCCGCAACATACCTGGTCTTTTGTGGCATTAGAATTCGTATCCCCGATTCGACGGAAACAATGCCGGCCGCAAGTTTACGACATGACCACTGGGGTAACGCCCCTCCCTCCCCCCAAAAAAAGATGTGGATAATAAAAGCAAGGTGCAGATAAATTGGTTAATATATAAATCTTAATCCAATCGGCATCAGTTTTCGAAGACTTCGTTGTTGGCTAGTTTCACCTGACGGATGTCGATTGACCTTAGTAACGGGGTGGGTTCGAATTACCGAATTTCGGGTCCAAAGGCAACTCTTGTTCAAGGTGTCTTTGTTACGCAATTAAAAGACGAGCCAAAAAAAGAAGGACGTGTCCTGATGCCACAAAGGGTTGATAATTAGGCTCTTTACTCGAATTTAAATTAAATTATATTGATTTAAATCATACCCGAGCCCCAATGGAGTTCCATCACGATCTAAAATAGAAACAGTCTTTCTTGGAGTATAGTTATAGATGACAATCGAAATTTAACATTTTGAAATAAAATGAAATCTTTTCGGAACAAAACAACCCCACATCCCAGCCTTTATTTCAATTCATATTTTCTTTCGAGTATCAAAATGGCGCTGAATTTCTGAGGACTGAGATTTCTTGATTATAAAACAGAAGAACGAAAGCATTGTGACGTCTTTGCCTTAGGAATAAAAACAAAAGCAAAACTGCAGTACTTACATAGAAACTGTTAACACCCCCGATTAATAAACAAAGATTTTTCTCTCCAAAAACTTTTGCCGCCTTGGAAAACTTTTCGTACCGAAACTCCATTCCACTTTGTCTCCAGAATGGCTCGCCTTTTCCTCAAAAATAAATCATTCCATTCTGCTCTCGGAAACAAGTCGTCACATTCAAAGAGCGTCGAATATTCTCCCGGGGGCAAAATTAAATGCACCGCTCGCCTGGAAGCTCGGAGTAAGTTGAGATACATTTTTATCAATAGAAGATCATTATTAATACGGTACCGTGGCTATCAATAACTTCCTTTGACAGAGTAATGCGAGAACTCGGCGAACACGAAAGGCTATTCGAGACTCCTGATGTCTGGCGACGCTGAACACGAACCGGGAGGGATTGGGGTGCGCTGAATTATGGTATTGGAAATGACGGAATGATGTAAATCCTCCGAGGTCACTCGGTTTTATTTTGGTATGTTTATGGTGTAGATGGAACGGGAAAAGTTTTATGGAAATGATAAGAGAATGGTTCTTGTTATATTATGGTACTTGAGTGCACATGGTTTTAAGATCACTTGAAGCGTATGTATTTTAAAGTAATATATTTTGATTTCTGCTTAAATAAGGAAATTTTAGTTACTCCTATAGTTAAAAATTATAACAAGTTTTCTGGGAAAAAGAAATTAATTATTGAATTACATTGCTTTCGAATATTACGAGGTTTCGCTGGGGAAAAAAAAGTTAATATTTACAATTAAATAAAGCGCTTGTTGCTCTTATATTTACTGTGCAAATATGACATCTTTGGTGTTAGTCACACGTTGGAATAAGTCTGACAATGCACTCGGATGACGTGATGTTTTTGTTGAACGCTTAGTAGATCTCTGATGTCCCTTTATTTCCGAAATTTTCGGTGGAGTGAAATTGGTCACACCTCTACCAAAACCATGGGACATGATCTATAATTTTTGTTGGATAAGTGAATTAATTAACTCAGCCGTTGATCTCTGAGCACTCTAACCTGCGAAGGTAATGATACCTGCGAAACTGTAGCATCTGATGTGGTTGTGTTTGTGGTTCCTAGGGGGTCGGACTCTGAAGATCAAAGTTCTTCGGAAACAGAAATATTGCTTGCCCTTACACACAAGTCCAGCTTCTTCAATGAAGATTTTATACGGATGTAAGGGAGACCTCAAACGAACTTATTAAGTGTGGCCTCCGCACCTCCATTTTCGCAACTTTATTTGTTACCCGATTTGCAAAATTTTTTCGTACTTGCAAGTTATATGTATCTTCTATGTGATGCAAAAACAAATTTCGTCGCCATTTTATTCCACGTACTTGCGTCAACGCGTTACCAGTCGGGAAAAATAGCATGTGAAGAATTCTGATGGTTGTTGTCGACACTAAGTTTTAATGACATTTTTTTACCTCGTCGTTGGAAGGAAAGATCCCAAAGGTACTCTTTCTTCTTTAAGAAGAGGTGAAAGGTGCAAGGTCGGATGCAGTGACACTTGGCTGTTTCAGCTTGCTTGTAGGTGCCCACCTCCTGCAGTTCGCAGAATATCAACGACATCTGGAATCAAAGAGAGCAAATGCATTGTATAAAGAACATTGGGGCTTCAAGGTACTTCTAAAATTTTGAAAATTAAGTAACAAATAAATAAATAAAAATATGTTATATCACACGCTTCACCAATTGTTCTATGCAAAGTTTTGCAAAGAACAGATTTAGCCGCCAAAGGGGCTAACTTTTTTTTTTTAAAAAAAAAAATAATTATTAAATTATTCAATGGAATATTAGAATTAAAGCAAAAGATAAAATATTATTGTGGAGAATTATACTCTTCTCTGAGATTTTAAAATTAAAGCAAATGACAAATATAAGTTGTATATATTATGAGCTAAATGTAATGGACTAAATTCACAGAATCACGTGATAGCGTCATAAACAAAACCGGCGTGTTCTGTGTTAAAATAGGATTTCCCTACATGCTAGTTGTATATAGTATCTTGTATATCCATACTTCATTTCGATTAATATATTTAATGTGTTATATTTCTTACATTATTCAATTATTTATATTTGGCAGGAAATAATCCGAATATATTTTATGTATCTATTGCTTTATTCTAGTTTAATTGGGTCGTTAAAATGCCGTTTTGTAAGCTAAGCCTATTTAAACTTGCTTCCGGCGTTTGTTTGTACACTTGTGATATAAGCTTTAAAATATTTTCTGCTTTAAAATTGTCCTTTTCTGAACTGTTAACGGTCATTAATTATTTCCCCCTTTTTGCGTTAAGTAAGCTTTTTTTGTATTTCAAATTATTTCATTTATAAATATTAAGTATCAGATGATACTAACATGTTAAAAATAAAGGACCCGATATTTATAATAGTATTGTAAATATTCTATGTGAATTGTTAAAGTGTAATTAAGCTCTTTTAAATCATATTATCTTTCATGTAATAAAGACATTTTATTAACAAGGCTGATTCTGTTTAAAAAAATAAAGCAACAATGGATTTAAATTTGGATTAAACTATTTTCTCTTTTAATCAAGATACAAAATTTTCTCTTTTAATCAAGATACATAATTTTCTCTTTTAATCAAGATACATAATTTTCTCTTTTAATCAAGAT
>BMAW01117923.1:0-10488 GCA_019974015.1 Nephila pilipes | reverse complement strand
TCATATGGAGACTCGAGAAGATGCTCTTCTTCCTGAAATTAAAATTTTAAAGAATAAGAACAACAAATAAATAAAATGAAAGCTACAAAAATACAAAACATTCGATTCCCATTCTTTTAATCTGAACAGGTAATCAGATACCTTCAACCTGTGTGTTCATGCGCCAAATTCTCTAAATTAACAGAAGAAAAAAATAAGTGCACAGAAGGTGTTTGATAGATACAAACCAAATCAAGTTCCGATAAATACACACATTATTATTGAGTTGTTCATAAAAAATTTGATACCAGGGAATTACAAACATTTTCACTCAAAACAGAGCACAGAATTTCTGCTTTCAGTTCTTCACGTACTTGTTTGTCCCCGGTCAGATTTCTCAATTAATTAAAAGACAAGACGAAGTATTCTCCTTCGTGTATATGTATACACGCACACGTACGCATATTTATACATAGTTATATAGGGAGTGACGGCCACCACATTATATTAAAGGCATCGTTTTTAAGGTATCCGACTAGGTTGAAAAAGCGTTTTTTGAAGAAAATTTCAATATTTTTTGTTTGTAAATTAAAGTCCCACTTTTCAAGATTTTATAATAGTCTTTATTTTTACTTTATGTGAGGTAGAACTCGAGATATAGCTTTTTTAATAATGCGTAGAAGTTGAAAACGAAACCGGATGTACGAGATTTATCCTTTCTTAAGGTATTATTGCTCTAAAATAATGCTTTAAAACCTTCATTTTAATTTTCTGCTTACCAAGCCACAGTTTATTTATAATTATTTCATGCCATTTTGTTGTAGATGACTGGCTACAGTGTTTTCAACTATCGCTAATGTTTGTTTACATTTTTGGTTCGTGTTAATTTGCTCACTGTTAGTTTGTTTTCCTATATTTTGTATTACTTTCAATTCTTTCTTTATTTGAAATTAAATTTAAATTAATTCTTCTTCAAAGTATGAGTAGAAGTGGTTCATATAATGCGATAAAAAGTTTTAAGTAAAGTAAAAGACATTATATGATTCAACATGTCAAGGAGAGAAGGCTGCAAATGAAATGAACGTTCAACTGAGTAGTAAACCTGAACATGATGAAAACATCAGGTGATTTAACTGGGAATTTAAACATTGATTGACAAGCTTAATTTGGTCTAAAATTTAATTAAAATGACTTTTTCTATGCAGTTCTGTGGCAAATACTACCAAAAAAAGTATTGTGTTTGGTGCTTATATTAGTGTGGTAAAATTTTATAATAGATTTGATGGTTTATGCATATTAAATTAAATGCACATTGTTTATACATATAATAATGTACAGGACAAACAGTATTTAATAGTGAGTGCATTGAAGTATTAAAATGCTAATCACTGTCAACAGCAAAATTTTCAGTAGAAAGCTTGGTGCCATAAGAAAGAAATAGAAACGCAATAATGGAATAAAAACATGGAATGACCTATAAAATTGAAGAATTTTAAGATATTTAACTTTTAACTTAAATATACATATATATTTAAATTGTGTGGGTTTTTTTTAATAAGATTTTCACACAATTTTTGATCGAAAAATTGGGTATCTCCTTAACAATCAGCCTAAATTGAATAAAATTTGGTACATATATTTCAAAAAACCTTCAGAGTATTACAAACCACAGATTTAGATATAGTTACATTGAATAATATTTTATAGTTACTTTCGGATTAAAACATTAATCATTTTTGACGAAAAATCATAATGTCAACTTCAGATACTTATGCAAAAATCATTAATGTCAACTTCGAATGCTTATGTAATACTTTTTTGAATTATTTCTTAACATGCACTGTCTGACACTTCATAGAGATTATGAAGTATATGTATAAATATAAAAAAACACTTTTTTATGCCCATTATTTTTTAAATTTTGCTGTTTTTTTTATATTGAAAATTTTGCTAAAATTTCATAAAAGGCATTTTTTTTCAAATTCTAGTGGTAATATATGTATATATTTATATACATTCAAATGTTTGTGATATTATAAGTCTGTTTCTATTGTTTGTCATTATAAAACTATCCTGATTGTCAATTTTTGAAAATTAGTCTGTAATCCATGTCAGATGTGTTTCGAAGAATTAAAAAAGGCTCTCACTACCATTAACAAAAACTTCCAGAAGAGGGCTTAGGTCCATCAGAAAAATTAGAAACATAAATATTGCAGATTAGGAAGGTATAACATACAAAACTGTATAATTTTAAATTATTTCTGTAATATTAACTTTTAGTAACATATGAATATATCTTTTAAATGTGTTTTTTGAAGAATGAATTTTTCACCAAAAGTCATGCACGAAAAACGTGATATCTCCAAAGAATTGCAACTAAATTCAATAAAATTTGGTACACATATTTAATACATCCGTAAGAGTGTAATAGACCGCAGGTTTTGAGATAGTTACATTTAGACATATTTTACAGTCTTTTTCGTTCCAAAACATATAGTAATTTTGATGAAAAATCGTAAACATCAACTTCGAATCCTTATAAAATATTTATTTTTAAAAATAATTGTTATTTTGCGGTCAGTTACACTTTACAGAAAGTAAGAAGTGTATGTATGAGACAAAAATCCATTATGTATATTATTTATTTAGTTATGCTGTTTTTCTTAACGTTGTAAATTTTGCTGAAATTTCATTAAAAAAACACTTTTTATCAAAAACTGGAGATTGTATATGTATAAAAATATAATTTTATTGCTTTTTGAGTCTATTTTTATCATTTGACACTAAAAGACTCTTCTGAAAAGCATTTTTTCAAAAATTGGTCTTCGAACCTAGTCGGGTGCCTTAAGGTGTGATATTTACAAGGGGTAAGACAATAACTTAATTGTATAGATGTTATTGAAATAAAACTACACATTTCTTTAGATTCGCATCGTCACGTCTTTCGTTACTCTTTGCCTCGGCCCAACAACTCACATGGCACTTATTGTTTGCAATTACGCAAATGTAGATTAAACCATGTAATAAAAGAGGGCTTGGCTTTGGGTATAAAATAGAGCACTATATTATATATATATTTATAAATACACACATATATACATACACACATATATGTATATATATATATATAACAAATCGATCAATAACTCCCGAGTCTAACATTGAAAACAACATTTTTTTGCAAAATTTTTTTTTATTCATCAACATAACACCTTTTGTTAATCACCTTTTAGGGTGATACAATCGTTCTAATCCAACGTGAATTTTTCCTCTGTGGGTTTTTCTGCAAGAAATCTTTTTTGTTGCGAGTAAATAGCGATAAACAGCTTTCTGAATCATTGACTCGTTGCTGTTTTTGTTCCATCGAAAGCAATCGCGGCACCCACTTGGAAAAAACCTTTTTCACTTCACTTCAAAAAACTTTTTCCTGGTCCGATCGACTTAAAATTTTGACACGTTTCAAGCAAAGGTTAGTACTCTAGAAAGACCTGGTTACTGGTTTACTACGAGCGCCATTTCTGGGTTAGTCTTGGGAGTTATTGATCGATGTGTATATATATATATATATGTGTGTGTTTGTGTATGTACATAAAATATTAATTTCTTCTAGAGTAATATAAACCGATTAGATAACATATATTCATTCGTAATTGATTCTATTTACTAAATGAAGTTGAATATCATTTTTATTGTTTTCAGAAAAAAATTGTTTTAATTTAAAAAGAAAATTCATATTGCTCAGCTGAATCAATATCTTACATTTAAGCAATCAAATCGACTTATTTTATTATTTCGATACATTTCTTTTTTATATTCTACTTAGGATTATTGTAACATTAAGGATTAATTCCATAAACAGAAATTATTTTCGTATGCAACAAAGTAATATTTATATACGTTTTCTGTTATTCTGATTATGTTATAGATTTTAATATTCTTCTCTTGGAAACTGAAAACCATTTTTAATTTATTAATTGTTTTTTAATATTTAGTTTTAATTTATGTGAATAAATCGCACCCTAATTTTACAAGGACCTTTTTATAATTATGATTCAAAAATATACTTAAGTATGAAATTCTCGTAAAAGTTTAATCCATTGTATATAATTAAATACAATTTATAAAATGTTATTTCGTTGTTTCTTAAGGGGACTTAGTACCTTTGCACCATCAAAAATTCGATTTTTCAAATTTGATTTTAAAAAATAGTACTAAATGTTAGGAGCATTTTAAAACAAACCGCGTCAAAATCCGACAATTATTACGTCCTGTGCAACAAAAAATGTAAATGTCTAAAGTGGCTTGTTCTATGTAATGCAATGTAAACAAACCTCTTTCTCTCAGTTTGCTATTTTCACACTTTCCCACAGGATAAAAAAAAATCTTTTGCATGTAGAGCTTTGAAATTTTACATGAGTGTTGTACTTGTACAGCTTTATTCTGTGAACCTCAATTTTGTTAATAGGATGATTAGATTTTATTTTATAACATGATACATGAAAAAAAAGTTACTAAATAGAAACTTGATAACGTTTTTTAATTTTTCAATTTTTCTTAATGTAAGGTAAATTTAAAATTTGAGGTTTACAGAATAAAGTCATTATTTAGCTTTAATTTGGTATAAGAATTATGGTTCTATTGTACATCTTTCAAAAGTTATCTTGTGGGTAACGTAAGGTAAGCTAATTTATTTTTCAAATTTTTGTACGCATATTTCATGTTGTATAAGAAAGTATATTAATTTAATAGCAAAACTTGACCCAATATTTTAAACTATGCACTTTATTACACAAACTGGCAAAGTTTCGTACTGAAAGGAGCAAATATTGTTGTTTTACGAGGAATCGAAAAAAGTTTGTCAAAATGTTCTACTTTTGATTTCGTAAGGTACTAAGTCCCCTTAAATGAATATAAAACAAAAGTTTGGTGAAACACACATTTATAGTTGTTATAAAAATTACTTCTTTCAATATAAAAAAAAGTATTCAATATTATCTTAAATTTAATTTATAAGAATAAATTATTTTGAAAAATCAAGTCAAAGTTTAAGTACTATTTAGTCCGATACATCCTTTTCACTGGTCTATTTGTGAATTCTCTGATGTCGAGAAAATTAAAAATACGAAGGATATAAAATAAGGAAGACAGTATTTATGTTACTATATATACAGCTTTCACAAAGTATTTCCAAGCTTGAGGATTTTTAATACATGTCTCAATTTTAATGAGGCAGTCTCAAAAAAAATGTTTATCCAGAAACCCGTGTCTAGTTTTTATTTTTTAATTCTTAAAAACATAATAATAAAAATTATTAAACTATTAAAGGTAACATTTTAACTACATTTTTATATTTAATTTCAGACATTGAGCAAGACATCGTTGTCATATGTCACTTTTTTATAATCACATCCTTTGATTAAAATTTCATGATGAAATCAAAATAATTTAATCTAATTATGATAATTTTTAAGAAAACCATTTCAATGTAATGTGAACTAAGAATTTTAATTAAAAATTTACATGCATCTTAAATCCATTAATATTTGATTGAAAAAATAATCGAGTTAGAAAATACCGGTAGAAATATTAATAAATGTAAAATCGAAAGTTAGGTTAGTAAATAGCATCATAAATCAAAAAAATAGTTTTGCTATCATTTTATTCAACAATATATTCAGATAAAAAAAATTATAAATTGAGGAATGTTTTCATTACTCTACACATTTTATTCCAATAGCGAATTGTGCCAAGTCACGTGGTATGAAAAATCCAATAATCCAATCAAACTAAACCATTTCCGACGACACCCTCTCTGACTTTTTATATTTTTCAGTAAAAAAAGCAATTTTAACTTGCACCGCAATTTAATTTTCCGATTTTGGAGAAGGCAAAGCAGAGAATCCATAAAATTTAAATGAATTAAATGCAAAGCCAAACTTGTTATATCAATAAAATCAATGTTAAAGGTTTTTCAGAAAAAAAGTTTAAAAGAAATATATATGTATACATATACAAAAATTTTACACGATTAATAAAAAAGAAAATATAAAAAGGGGAAGAATATTTTGTAATAAATATGAAAATCACACACAATAAATTTGTTATTGAAAAAAAAAAAGATTTGACGATGAGTGTAAAATTATACTCTTAAGATAAAAATAATATTTTTCCATTCAAATGTTAGAGCTAGATAAAAAAAAAAACCTTTTATGTAATTGTTTTAAATGAATGCTTATTGATTGTTTTAATTCGTATATATATATATATATGTAAATAATATATTTTGTATAAAAACTAACAAAACTAATTAGAATTTACAGTAGGGTATATGAATAAAAAAAATAAAATAGAATTAGATGCTTTAAATGCAAGCTGAAAACCCAAACAATTGAATAAGATGTCAGCAAATAAAATTTTAATTTATCTAAAATTAAAACGGAAATAACTGGATAATAGCACAGTATTTAATTTTAAAACGCAGTAATTTGCTTTCTATGTGAAGGTAGTAATATTTTAAATTCGTCGCATTATTGTTCTAAATAAAGTAATTGGAAATTAGAAAAAAAGGTTTCATTTGCTTATTTTATTGATACTTTCATTACTTAAAATACAAGAATTTTGAGGTGGGTCTTTTCACTCTTTGCATATATATATATATATATATATATATATATACGAGTGAGTGCGTAGTATATTATTTGGAAGTGTTTATAAGAATAAATGCATTACTGTTTTCTACCTCTTTCTCACAAATGAAATATCTTCTTTACAGCTATTTCCTATTATAATTAGTTGACGTGATTAGAATGTTTCTTTAATGTTAAGGTGGTAGTAACTTTTTCAAATTGTGCATTCTTTTGACGTTGCTCTTAAAATGTAAAAGACTGTTAGCATAATTCGTAAGAGTATTATTTATAAAAATTTCATTTAAAAAACTATCTGTATTTTAAAATGGTAAGCAAACTTTTAATGTCATAGAGAAAAATGTATGTATTTGTTTTTTATTATTAATATTATCATTATTTTGGAGAATCTACAAATCTTTTCTAAAATTGAATTCCACCCATACAGCTAATATTTTTCTCAACAAGAGTTGAGGTCATTTCCTATAACTTGAATGTAATTATTTTTTTAAGTAATACTCACAAATTTAGTGTGTCATAATAAATGTATAAAATTTGAAAGAATTTGAATCATAACTTTTTAAAAATTTAAGACTTTTAAATTAAATATCAGAAATTAGATTTATATTTACTATGGAATATGTTATTTTTATAAGTTCTTGAAAATGTGAAAAATTATAAACGCAGTTGAATTTATTCAAAACGAACATAAAGATATGACCTATATATATGTCTAGGAAATGTCCAGAATGGCATTTGAAGAGGGGTCGACTTCACTATCATCATAATGTTTACACATCTTGCAGGATATTCAACGTTTGTTCAACTTTCTTAGCTTTTTGACAGTTCAAGTGGTCCAAAAATATCTAAACTCCCACGAACGAGTAACATCTTTTCAGTTTATTGCCATTCCATACCCAATTATTCTTAGAATTTAGATAATTTTTTTTTGTTCCTGTATCGCCGATTTACGAAAAAATCACTTGAAGAATCAAATTGGTTCCAAACCTAAAAAATAGGTATAAGAAATTCGAGAATATAAAATGAATCAGTGAGGAGAAGAAATTCATTGATGCCTGCGAATATTTTACTATGCGCTAAAAATAGACATGTTTTTTTTTTAAAACTGATACTTAAGCTTCGTTTATTTTTAAAAATTGAATTTCAAATGAGTAACATTGTCGAAATCTGTAAATCTAGTGCTAAAATGAATGAGTAGTAAGTAAATGAGCGTATTCATGATATGATGCTGCTCGCAAATTAATTCTTATTGCTGGTCATCACAAATTCTTTCAATATGATATTTGGGAGGAGCGGTGTAGGAACGAAAAGTCTGTGAAGTTATCAGTATGTATGCATTTTATATGATTTAAATTTTTTCATTGATTATCATTCTCTATACAATCCGTTCAAGTTTATGCTGCAACCTCTTACTTGCATTTAAATAAATTAGTTATGGAAACAAATTGCCATTAAAAAATGATTTCCCATACCTTTGATTTATGCTCTTTCTTATTATGCTAACCATGCTGGCATAAGTTGATTCCTCTTTTTGTTACACTATTATAGTCAAGACATTTCGCATTGCAACATAAATTATATAGGCATGAGAGCTTCATGTCTAAGCCTTAACTTTTGGTGTACGAGCTGAAGAAAGATAAGATTGCAATTTTTCAATGGTAGCATTGTTTAGCCTATTTAATAAAACAAGCTGCGAATAATATTGTTTGGAATCATTACATTATGATCGTTTTTAGAATGTGTTTTTGCATATGTTTTCTCTTTTGTCAACAAGTATTTATATCTCAATATTAATAATCAACATTTCCCAGAAAATCACTTTTATATTAAAAGATTATATTATCATATAAAAATAAAGACAAGCAATATCCTAATTAAATATTTAAGTTACCACATATTTGCTCTCTATGTAAATGAATTCCTTTAAAAGTGTGACAAAAATTTTTATGACTAGATATTATTCTCTAGAGACTCCTAAAACTTAAATTATTGAATTATTTACTTAGTAGAGTTCTCATAGTTTCCACTTGATAAATAGAAGTAGATATTCATATTTATATCATAGGGGATTCGTAGTTTTTATTAAAAAATCGTACAAGCAATGTGCGTAATTAATAATTCCTAGGATGTGTCTCTGACCCTCTTTCACTCTTACCTGCTTAAGTCAATTCTAAGTTAATCAACAAATACATGACTAAGCAACGGATTTGTGTTTCTCATATTGCATTTCAGGCTTCAGTTGATTCTTATTTTCACTCGCATTTTACATAATTAGTTCAAATATTATTGTCATTTCCCCTCTATTTGTAAATCTAATATTAAATTACCGATAAAATTTGTGGAAATTTAAAATTGAAAAGCGAATAATATATATTAAAAACACTAGTAATGTAACACATTTTATTAAAAAAATTCTCCTTAATTAAAACATTTGACAAAAACAAGTAATTATCAGTGCTTAGGATTCATTTGCTGTTTTTCCTATTCAATATTACAGATAGTTTCTGAGCTATTTTGCTATTTTCTAATAAGAGCATAACATGATTTTTTTGTCTTTATTGAAAATTCACTCTTTAATTGCCTTAGTTTTAATGCAACGTAACATTAGTTCAAAGAAACCATTATTATAAACTTTTAAATATATTGTTTATTCAGATAGACTTAAGAATTCTATACAAATTTTGGAATATCTTTATAATATTTTTTCATCAAAAGTTAATTCTAGAAAATTCAGGTACAATAATTTACCGATGGATTTTATGCTTTAATATAGAGCTAGCAGAAGACATAAGATTCCATTTACTTTTCAATTAACTGAATCCCTTAAAATGACATACCTCTGTTATATAACATAAAAATCAAGCTCTTAGAGTGCTTGTGTATGTATAAATGTTCTACCACAGTTTTTCAACTCTAATTTTCTGCTTAAAATATATTACATATTGAAATATTCCAAATACTTCCATTTTATTTTATTAGTTAAAAAAAAGCGTACAAATTTTCTTAGAAATTATATATGAATACACTAGATTCCGTCTCAAAATACGAGAGCGAAATTTATTCTCCTTATACATACAACAGTTATATTAAAAGCGTCGATTGTAAATGATGAATGAATTCTTATATATATTCCATTTCTAAGATAACGAGAGTTTTATGAAATGCTCCGAGAGAGAAGGTTCCTCGCAGACATGGTTTATTTAAAGAATTCATCTTTAGAGTAAAACCAGACACGTCTAATCTAAATGATGAAGTATATATATAGTTGGAAGATCATATTTCAATTATTCTTTTATGGATTAGTTGGAAGATTTTAACTAATGAATGCCTTTTATACACACTTACGATAAAGCTTTTGAACATTCATTTATAATTGAATGTTTTCATAGCAGATTTTCAAAATGAAAGAAATAAATATCAATAGTTAATTTAAAATAAAATATATTCAGAGGAAAGTTAACATAACACATGGTTATTTATTTTATTTTTTCAAATAGTGTTAAGGTAATTTATCTCAGATATAATAGTACAGAGTATAAATATATTTTCTCAGTCACTTTCACAAAATAGGAATAAATGCTAGAAAAATATGTTTTTAAACAAACTATGCTTATTGTAAAATAAAAATAATATTTATTATTAAAGTTAATTTAACGTAGTTTTATTTATTTTATACACACTATGAAACAACACGAGTTCTATTTGCGATGGTAACACATCAATCAATAACTCCCGAGACTAACATTGAAAACAATATTTTTTTTGCAAAATTTTTTTTAAAAAAACCTTTTGTTAATCACCTTTTAGGGTGATACAACCGTTCCAACGCTTTTCCAAATCTGGGGGGGGGGGGGGGGGGGGGGGG
>BMAW01117920.1:0-13559 GCA_019974015.1 Nephila pilipes | reverse complement strand
ATGATGATGCAAGGAGATACTTCATCCTCTGGATGTCATGCTTCACAAACAAAATTCAGGCTGATACCAAGTTTTACTCAAAGTTCGGAAACTCAAGTCGGAAAAAAGTCACATGTATGTGATGTATATGAGAAGAGTTTCCCATCCAAAAATAAACTCGAAAGACATCAACGGTCACACAAGGGAGAAAAGCCTCATCGTTGTGATAAATGTGGGAGAGGATTTACTAAAAAATCAGATTTAATTAAGCATAGCAGAATTCATACTGGTGAAAAGCCATATGTTTGTAATGTGTGTCAAAAGAGATTTATTCAAAGATGAAGTTTAAGAAAGCATTGACTTATTCATACGAAAAAAAAAAAGATACAGATTTATTAAAACAATTTCAGCCAGAAATTTCATCTCAAATCGATTTGTTCTACATATAAGTGCAAGAGGCCATTTTAAATTAATGATTTTGGGAAGAAATGTTTATGGTAATGTAGTCTAAAATGTGTTTAAAGTTGTTAAATTAGAGGAAGACCATCTGTTTGGATTTTTGTGGAAGGGTTAGATTAAACTTTTCTATCATTTTACACGACGTCGTGTTTACATGAGAGATGAAACATATATGTGCGATTTATGAACCAGGATATTTCATTCACGCTCTATTTACTGCTTCTATCGAAGTCATTTTTAAACTGGAAAGAAAATCACCAGTCTCGAAAATAGCGTGGACTTTACCACCTGCTTATAATTAAATTCTGAAATAACATTACATGTTCGAAGTAGAAAATAATTCTTCTAATTATATTGAATAGGATACATAAGAGGGAAAGATTTAATTTTTGTAAACGTTCCAAATGATTCTCTGCAAATCTGTTCACAAGATTCTTTTCGGTTACATTCCAATTTAATCTACATTCTTTTCTGTTCTGGAATCTCCATTCTTTTGAAATTACAATAAGTAACGAAATGTTATTTACAACCAGTTTAAATACTGAGATTGGTATCTTAATCTCACGGAGCAAACATGAGTTATACAAAAGTAGTTTGAAAGAACCAACGGTGTTTTATAATTGTTAATAGAAAAATAAATTACAAGAAGTAATTATTTTAATTCTAATTAAAAAATATAAGAATAATTTTTCCTTCTGCTTTCGATTAATTTTATAACTTGTAACGTATAAAAAATTCATGTTGGTAAGAAATCATTAAACATTTTTTGACAATTACAGTTTGATTTTTTTTTTTATGAATAGCAATTTTTTTGTTTTATTTTACTGACCATTATTTCTCCTGTTATTATGCATTTTTCTGAAATTTCAAAACATACCAGGAATAAAGCTCGCTTTAAAATGGAAAGATACTAATTTGTTGCCTTTACACTGTCTTTTGGATATTTTTTGACGAATTTCGTACACCTTTCAGAACCCTTTATTAATATTTTATAATTGAATCAGTTAGAATCGTTTAGTTTTAAAAGTCCTACATTAATTTTCAGAAAACGGCAACCGTGTGGTCATCGTAAATGCTTCAAGTCCTATACTCTTCCAGTCAGTCATTTTTTTCCGAGTCCAAATGCCGATAAAGACATTTAAGTAGAAATACAAAAGATATTTAAATCAATGGGAATGCAATTTATTCAATTTTATATAGTGTGGGAGGATGAGTTTTCAGATGGGTGTTTAGTGGCACCATTAAGAAGAGATACACAGAAAATGAATCTTAAAAAAACTTCAAAAAATCTTAACTAAATTTTATATCAGGAGGAACTCGAATTCTCATAAATTCGCGTTGTGTGGGATATTGAGTTGTGAGATCAAGTGTTGCCAGTTTATAGAAATATATATATATATATATATATATTTGTCCAATGAAGAATTTGAAAATGCGAGGATTACTCGAAGAATGTAAAGCTTTTTAAATGATAAATTTTTCACAAAATATTCTTCTCTGTGTTTTGAATAATTATTATATTACATTAAAATTAGCGTTACTGAAGAAGATTAAATTTTGTAGTGGACACTAATATTCTTTAATAATATCAATATAAAAGCGCATGATATAATAGAAAATTGGGCATTCTTAGAGAAAAATAGAATTATAAGCAAGTCAACATTTATGTCAAACAATATTAACATCATTATGTCAACATTCAAGTCAAGTCATGATCAAACAATTTCTCACTTTATTTTGAAAAGTCGTCAGTGTCAGAATGTTTACTTTAATCACAATAGAATCTATAAAATCCAATCATCTTTTGAGTAACTGGATTAAAGGCAAACATAATTTTGTAAGATAAAAAATTATTTTCTTTATTAATTTTTTTGCCAAAGTTGCAGCAATATTTAGTTTTGTTTGGTTTTGTTAACATTACACTAGCAGCGACACGAAGGCTATTGACGAAGTACCTCGTAATTTTGAACATTGTTCAAGTGACGATGACGGCATCTGAACTGCCAGTCTATCTATTTAATTCCACACCACGCAAACCGAATAGCTTTGGACCCCAACAGATTTAACTTTCATCAGTTCAGCTACACTGCTGGTCTTTATTGGAGTCAAGGCTGGAACCACTAGCTACCATTACGGCTATGAATACTAGGTTAATGCGGCCACACAATATATAACTTTACTTGTTCTGATACTGTTACTACTTAACCTTCAACAGTTTGATCGATAGAGCTTTTTCGTGAGAAATCAATCAAACTCTATTTAAAACAAAAAGAATTGAACTCCTTCTTTATTTTAAAAAGTGACTGCAAGGTTTGATTGTTTCATTACGTCACAATGAGAAGCAAAATAGGTTTATTGGGGATGGACAAAGTTATTTTAATCTGGAACAATTGGCGAGATCAATCCTTGAGCTAGACCTCTCCTTCCGTGACTCCACTATACCCCGCCAGCCACAGGAATCGGGATATCTATCACACTTAAATTGTTGTGTCATGGGGCTACGTCCTTATTTCTTATGCAAGGGGTAGAATACACATTAAATCTGTAGGAGCTCAAACTCATCACGTAGGGGTGATATAGAAGTTACTACATCTGCTGTCATTCTCGTCACTTCACCAATGTTCAGATTTAGTCAGTCCTTTATTAATAATACTTTTTTTTATTCCAAATGTAACGTCAAAGCCGAATCAATGAATAAATGCATCTACGCGAATCACAAATATGTTTAGGTTGATGGAAGTTGTCTTTATTCCTTCAAGTCTTACAATTACAAACAACCAACATATTACAGAAAATGTATTGTTCGGTATTTTATAAAACTGAAAGTTAGATTTTTTGATTTTAATGATGCAGGATTTTAAGGAAATTTAATACTTTGTAACAAATTACAGGTGTTAATTCAATTTGCAAAAGTAATTCTGTCCGCCTGCCACTTTATTTGAATAATGTTCCTTAGCATTAAACGCACGCACGTTATAGGGGATTTTTTTTTATCCAATAAAAATAAAGCATCAATAAATTAAAATCTGGAGACTAATTTTTCATTCGATTTAACAAGTGTTTTTGAATTTTTTTAAGACATACTTCATTTTGTATTCTAATAAAGGATAATGAAATTTAGAGATTTTTCTAAATATAGGCTTTTTTATTCTAAAAAAATTATGGTTAATACTGGTTTTTTAAATTTGTTAACACTAAATTAATTAAACCAATATTAAGATCTAACACTGAATCACCAAGATACAAATTGCAATTATGCTTTTCAAAGTTTATCCGAAATCTGCTTCACAATCTTGTCGCGCTTCTAAGAATTTAAAAATAATTCCCATATTTGTATTTTTGTAATAATTAAACAAATATTATAACATTTCAAAACAAATGCAAAATAACACGTTCAAAAATGTAAATTATGTATAGATTTTGGTTAAGATTAATAATAGGAGGACAGAAATATCTGTAAATAAAATTAATTTAACTTAACAAAATAGGCCATATATGTATGAAAATCAAATGAAAATGTAGGAAAAAATGCACCTTTTCTATTAATCTGAAACACAGAAAGCTAACCCACCATGAAGTCAATATATCCCGTTTACGAAAACTTGTTGTGGTCTTGTTAGCAAGGATGGTCATGGTCGCTGACTTGCACCAGTTGAAATTCGTCGAGTCGTGGGTTCGAGTCAATGCCACTAAATACCTTTTGTTTAGCAGATTTTCCACTTGGCTAAATGAAAGTTAGCTAGGGTAGATGCCAGTTTAGGGTCGTTGACGTTACTTCACCAAGGTTTGAAATTACTACGTCCGTCGCCAGTAGTCCTCGTGTTGCTGCTCGTGCAACGTATATTGTAGTGCTTAGTGTAATATAAAAGACGAGGTCGTGAAGTCTTTTTATTAATTTTTTCATATATATGTAGTATAAATTTGATGATTATGAAGAATAATTTTTGTCTTTTTATCACTTTTAATTTTCCGTTTTTAATCTATAGATATATTCGAGATTGTATTTGTGTTAATGGGAAATACACAATTAACAACAAAAACTTATTTTGCATTAATAATTAAACACCTTAATGTCAGACATCTATTACTTGTTGCATTTCAAAAACTTAAAGGAAGTTAGAATTGTCAATGATCTCACATCATATTGTTCGAGGTTTATTAATTGCAATCGAAAAGGATATAATTTACAAAAAATATTTTTTACTTTACCATTTATTATGAATGAATAAAAGTATTTATTTAACATTGTAAACTTTTATTTCGATATAAAATTCCAAATGCCTTAAAATTAAACTGTGAAAATAATTTAAGATCAAAGTTATTTTAATAATTCGTTTAATGTCTGTAATCGGATTTCATCTTTTTTAATTCTAAAAAAATATATTCTTACACACACAGAAATATATATATATATATTAGTTAAAAATAAAATTATGTTATAATAAATTAAAGTTAGAAAGGATTAGTACCAGGAATTAAGAATGAGAACTATCTTTTAAAGGAGAGAATGAGAAAATTTAAAAAATTAAACTATTTTTGTGAGAAACTAATAGGAATTAAGTTAAATCATTACAGACACACACACACATATACATATATATATATATATATAATCAAAATCTCAATTTTTTCATGGATCCATTTCTACTAAATTGTTTGAAACAATCGTTGTTTAAAAAGTGCAATATGGATAACATTTAACGGAATAGAATGTCAAAATAAATATTTTTAGATTTTACCAGATCCAATAACATCACTCCAAATAATTATTTGAATATCTTATTCCTAAATAATTCCAAACAAGCTCTTTTCAAACGACAAATACCCGTTTCATCCTATTCAGCAGTCGAGTCAAAGGGGAGAAGTCAAGAGTGTTGCGATTCGTGTCACAGGATACAATGAACCCACCCGAGACATGTTTCATCTCGAAAAACTTCCACTGTTTTTTCACTCGGTACTTTATCACGATTACGTCATCATTTTATTTTTCTTTCTCCATTAAATCCTTCCTTTTTTGAAGGTCATTGAACCTCTATTACGTATGGTTTCTCAAATATCTTTCTAACGCAAACCCTTGTCTTATTTAACGAATTAAATAGCCTTCTGTGACAATATTCCTAATATTCCTGTTGTAGAACAAGAATTTAAGAAAAAAATGCACTCAAACATGTTTTTCTGATTGTGATAGGGGCTACATAAAAGCAAACGCAGAAAATGATATTCTGAAACCTCCATTTAAATACAATATATATTGATTGCATTAAATTTTAAAATAGCTCGTGTGATACACGGGAGTCATATAGAAGTTTTGTCCTAATCACTTGATCAAGGTTCCTAAATTAAGACCATTGTCACCTATTTCACCATACATACATACTACATACCATATTTATTTTTCTTGCTATAGGTAACCTACAGCTTTCGAGATATGCCACCTATAGTTGTCGTACTATAGGTATAAGTGTGACGTTAATGAACAATCAACATTCTCAAATTTTTTCCTGATTTTCATTCAAACAGTAACTTCATTTTTTACAGACTTTTAGTTGCAAAATCTTTGTATTGTTTACAAAACTCTTCCGGATAATATATTCTGTTTGCGTGAGTACAATTTGATCTAAACATCATTCTAGCAATATCGTAAGAAAAATTAAGAAAAATTATTTAAAAAAAATTAATATCACTACTGAATATGAATTTAACTGATGAAATAAAATTCAGTGATTGCGCACGACACAATTCTTTTGGATCAATTAGGCATCCCTACGTTCATTAAAAATGAAATCAAACATTTTGATATCAAAATTCTTTAGTGCAAATTTCAGAGAGATAAGTTCAATAAAAAGAAATATGCATGTAGGGAACTTAAAATAATATAAAAGGATGAAATGTATTTAAGGCTCCCGTCTATCCGCCATTTTGATTTCGTGGACGTAATGTTAATCCTACGGAATTTCGACTTGAATTCTCACATATTTATTATTTGATCTATTTGTATGCAATAAAGTGCATTTGAAAGAGCAAAAAATAATCAATGCTTCTGTGGAATTACTTTTTTCCTAAGATTTTTAAAAATATTTTTATTCTTATTTTAATTATTCGTTTTTGAGTTTTCCGATCTTTAAAGAATATTTTCAAATATTTTTAAAAATCGGAGGATAAAAGCAATTCCACAGAAGCATTCATTATTTTTTACTCTTTCAGATGCACTTTATTGCATTCAAATAGATCAAATAAGAAAGATGGGAGATTTCAAGTCGAAATTCCATAGGATTAACATTAAGCTGATGAAATCAAAATGGCGGGTAGACGGGAGCCTTAAGTAACAAAAACTCTCATTTTTATTCAGTTGATTTAACCTTTTTCTAGTACTTCATGTGCCACAGCTTCATTCTTCCACATCAATTCTTAGATTTGATTTCCATTCGTATTTCATATTCCTTTCATGACCTGTCACGTGCAAAAAAGTTTCATAGTTTTCTGTCAGACGGATCGAAATTCATTTTAATAAATAAAAGTCAAGTTCTTATTTCATAAATCCCTTTTTACACCACTCCATGTTTTATAAATAATACCAAGTTTTCTCTAATCATGATGTCGCAAAAAAATAGTGTAATTTATTGTAATATTCTAAACAATCAGGGTATACTTTGTGTATTACTAATCATTTATATTGTTTAATTTCCCCACGAATCGAATTTTTCATCGGAATTAACTCCCAAACTCCAATGTTCTGGTTGTTCCTTCTTTTCACATTTTCCTTTCTAATGCCTTTTATTATTTACTTTTTCCACTTCATTATTACAATTTTTTCTATCGTTTTCCTTTGTCTCTTCGATTAAACATCACGGAATTACGGTGAATGAAAATGCCGTGTTATGTGAAAGTCCTTTTCAAATTGAACGGACTTCTTTTTTATTGCGATCCGTATTTATTCGGTCTCCACTTTCATTTAAACAAAGAAATAGTATCTGTATACTATGTTTGAGGTTAATATTTTTTCTGTTTTTGTTAAATTACCTTTATTGGATACATTACCCTATTTTCGTCAACTTAGTTTTGATAGCCGTTCATAAAACAGAACGCCATTAAAAAATGCAAGCTTCCAAAGCTACATTTATGCATCAGTGTCAATATTTTATATTTTCCGAATTTCATTCGTTTAGAAGATACTCTTCTATTTATTACTAACAAAATTTTATAAACAGCTGAAATACGTATTTTCACACTTTCGACTGTAAAGATGGAACTGTAATTGAAATACAAAAACAAAGTTCTTAACAATTTAATTGTCTCAACTGTCACCCACATACTCTGGTGAAAGATAACACGTAAATGATGTACGTTAAAACAATTTCAGATTTAAATCTAGTTGTTAAGCATCGACAGTCACATACCAAAGAAACACCTTTTAAATATGACATTTGTGGGAAGAACTTCGTGTATAAATCAAATCTAAAAGGGAATCGTATTATTCATACGGGTGATAATTCATATAAAGGTGATGTTTGTGGAAAGAGCTTTAAACAAAAATGACATTTAAAAGGCATAAGCGCATTTATACGGGTGATAAGCCATGTGCATGTGATGTGTACGAAAAGAGATTTAATCAAAATCCCGATTTAAATAATCATCGTAGCATTCATACGGGAGAAAGAAATATATTTGCGATGTGTGCAAAAAGCGATTTAATCATTTTTCACATTTAAATAAGCATCGACGGGTTCATTCGGGAGACACGCCATATGTCGCATTACCTATCGCCTTTGAATACTACTGTGTGTTTTTCTTATACACTTTCGTATGTTACAAAAGACTTCATATATTCTAAGAAAATTAAATTTACCATTGTACCTCCCATTCATATTCAGATTGTGTTGATCGTAATTCTTCATAATTTTTTCCCCAATCGAGTTTTTCGAGAAAAGAAACTTTCCCCGTCAGTGTTTTTTACTTATTGAGATAGTTATTTTTACTTGATGTATTATATTTATTACTTTTTTATTATCTAATAACCACTACTTTTAACAAGCTTATACATAATTAGTTGTGTTCAATAATTAAATATAATTAATAGTTATAACAGAAGCGGTGGACCCCCAAGTTGTGATGGTGAAAAATGTGTTAAACAATGCGAATTAATCCATAATAATCAATAAAAATACGATAATAGTCTTTCATTATCCAAACACATAGTTTGAAGAAACAACGCTGCATAAAAAATTTCAGTGAAAAACAGATAAAATCGAAAGGTGATACAACAGTTTAATACGGCATGTGATCCCCTCTCATAGAAAGGCTACGCTGCACAGCGTTTCCCTATGCATTCTGTGGCATTGTTGATAAATTGTAAGCTCTAAGTTTTACAATTATACCCTTAAGCCAATCCGATATTATAACTAAAATTTACAAAACTCCCGGTAAGTGTGACGTAAGACTGTATGAAATCCGACAAATTTAATTGAATAGAACAACATTATGTAACCATAATATGCCGACTAAATTTTATCCACATATACCTCTACCATTTATTAATAAATAATTCGAAATAAAAACCAACGTTTTTAAAAGCATGGTTTTTATTTGGTGGCAAAGTGTATTAGAAAAATTATTGAAATATTAGATAAAACTGGTCGAATATATCTGAATGTTGCATTGTTAGGCAAGAAAGAACGGTTCCCCAAATTTCATAGCTCTAGATTGATGGGAATTATGTTAAATTAACAATAGAAAATTTGATGACACACTGATACACACACAAACCAAGTGAAATACATAAAAACGTTAAAACTAACTAAAATTTGTTAATTCATCTGGTAAATTAAATCGTTGGAATGCAGTGTAACCCAGCTACCCTTGGCGACAACAATTATTTGGCAATATTTTGCCGAATGTGGCTACCCTTTTCTGTTTTACGGACTTAACGTTCAGCCAAAAAAATCACCAAGCTTGGAGGTGATTTTTGAAATCATTCCAATTAGTTGGTCAAAATTGCATTATTAGAGAAAATATTAGTTAAAACTTCTCCCAAATTTTTAAATATTGCATTGTTAGGTGAGTAAGAAAGATTCCCAAGGTTTCAGAGCTCTATCTTCATGTGAATTTAGTTAAATGAACTATCGAAATTTTGATGATACACACACACAAAGTGAAAAGCATAGAAACGTTTTAAATAAAACATGACGATCCTTTTTAAATAAAGATTTCTTTCAGACTTAAAACTAGTTATTCAATTCAGTGTGACCGCAATGATTGAAAAAATATTTAAATATTAATTGCTACAAAATATTTGTTAGGATTAAACAAGTGAAATGCAAAAGTTATTGGTAACAGCATTCACAGGTTTGACAAAAGGGTCACTCAAAACTATATTTTTCGTTAACAATTAGAAAGGTTTCTTCCAACTACTAGGCGTCATTCATTATTATACATTTTTTTAACTTTTCTGCTTATAATGTTATATAGAGACCCACAAATGTTTCGTACGTTAATCTACGAATAATCCATTAAATCAACTCACAAGGCAAGTGAGTTTCATAAAACTATAAACACCTATGACGCAAGATGGCTAAATTTGTTCACTTTGACCAACAGTTTACCTCTGATAGGAGTAAAAATTTCAATTGGACACTATGCAAATGTACTCGCAATCAGATGGTTAGATTTCAATTCGTGATTTTTACACTGCTTTCCCTCTATATTTAGAAACACCATAGATATGATCAAATTAATTAGAATCCCCAATATAAATTTATTCTTTCTTCAAAGTACATCTTAATTTGGGATTTATTAAATATTATTTTTTTCTCTCAAACCATCATAACAATTTAGTTAACTATTTCTTTTTTTAAATAAATTGTAAAATATGAAACGATTTCTACTTTCCAGCATTAATAAGATTTTAGTGACAATTTATTTCTTATAATTTATTTTCATTAAATAATATTTCCCTTAATGAAAATTTGTTAGCGCTTTCTCAGTAACCGAGTGGTCATGTTGTCGATATCATGATCGGCGAGGTTTCAATAGAGACATGGGTTCGACTCGAAATATCACAAAAACCACGACACTTGGCAGGAATGGAGCAAGTTAAGCACGTAGACACTGAAACTCCTCGCGCAGTAATGGCTGGTATGAAAGATAAGATAGAATAATGAGTATTGGATATCGTCCTCGTCACTTAATTCAGACAAAATTACGACGTCAGTCGCTTCTGAATGTAAGATTAACTAAGTAAGAATAAACATTAACATACACTAATGAAAATGCAGTGAGATCTGAAAAAGTATCACTGTGAAATATTTCAAAGTCATCGGAGTTCCTCCTCGGAAAACAAGTAAATCAGTACTTTACTTTATATAATCTTCGTTCCTAACAAACAAGAAATACGTCTGTTCTATGACGTAGATTTCGACAATATTGTAGTGGAAATATCTGCGGCTTTCTGTAACGAAACCATTTCATTGGTCACTTTTTTTTTCATCAAGCTTGAAAGCGATAAGTGGTATTTTTGGTACCTTTTAGAACTAACAGTGATACGAATTGCACTAGTTTGATTAACGTTGTACTGTTAAACTTTCAGGGGCTATTGACGAAGGATATCGTCAATTTGAGCCTCTGTCATACGACGAGTACGCTACATAAACTGGCACCCTACTCTACCTAATGAGTAACTAGAAATTATAGCTATATGGTTGTTAGAGTTTTTCTTCAAAATTTCACACCATATTCTAATAGGAAATGAGAGCCTCATTTACATTTAACGTCTTACATCCCCTTTGTCCGAAAAATGTCCTTTTCAGAAACAGAATTACTTCATTAAAATTTCAAAATTTCACCATACTTTACTCTTCTTTTTATATATTAAAGGGAACAAACCTTTTGAAATGTCCTTTAAGACAAAACACGACAGCATCCTTCAGATATCATTGATTCTTTATCAGAGACAATATCAGGAAAGCGATTAATAATACTTCAAAACTCAATTGTTGGTCGTCATATTTTTTTTTGTACACAGATTTTAACATTATTTTTATTGTCAGCGAATTATCAAAAAAACGTTCTGTTTTATTTTAAACTAAACAAAAGCATGGAATATTTTTTTTATAAAAATGTGACTTTTAAACATCTTTTGTTTACAGAAAGTTCAACATTTTGTTAAAGAGATATAATTTTTTAAAAGGAAACCCAATTGGAGACAATGAACGCCCTGTACCTGTAAATCAATTAAATATCATTTAATAAAGTAATCAATTTCTTCGAAGTGCTAAGAAATAGTAGACATGTCATTAGTCTATTAAATTCAATTAACCAATCAAATTGCTTCTCCTGTACGTCCGTAGGTAGAAACGAAATGTTAAAACTTCAGTTCTAAACGTTTAAACCCTTTGTTTTTCATTTGTCATAATCAACATTCAAGGATTTCGCCGCCTATTAACTGATGAGGGACTGACGTGTCGATTCTTTCTCGAAAAATTCAAAGACTGGAGTAGAAGGGAATTAGATGAACGGTCTGCGAGGATACGAGTGAATACAAACGAAAGTGTGGAAACAACTGGAGAAGCTATTAAACTGTCCTACGGTGTAGTTATATGGTTTACTATGGAATTTAGATGTGATTATTGCAAAGTAATATTCACCGATATTGAGCATTATTTAAAGCACAAATACATCACCCACGACGGGCAAGGATTTCGTCGCCTAACTACAGATGACGAACTGACGTGGCGATCCTTTCTGGAAAATTTCAAAGCACGGAGTAGAAGGGAATTAAATGAACGATCAGCAAGGATACAAGAGAATACAAACGAAAGATTGCAAACACCTGGAGAAGTTATTAACCTTTCCTCTGGTGTAGTTGGCAACCATGAAAATCTTATTCGTGAGCAGGTGTTGAGTGAAGGCGAGATTTCGGGATTTCTTTACGGCAACTTCGAAAGAAACAGCAGTACTCGGCTTTCGGTACAGCAAGTCAATCCACCAGTCAATAGAAATGAAACATGTGTGACATCTCAATGCGACCCAATGCATTCTTGTAATCCGCAAATGAATCCAGACACCTGCTTATATGAAACAACAATCGAGGGTTTGGATAATACCTGTCCATCCATTTCCTTACATCTGGAAAAGATAGAGAACCGAAGGAAAACCAGCAATATTAACAGATCTACTCAAAACTTATTAAGAAATACTGAAAATTCAAATGAGGGTTTTCGAGGGCCGATCAGCAGTCGCTCACTGTGTCTTGTGAAAACCAACGCAGGAAGCTCTTCTGGAAATCAAGCCCAATATTTCGATTCTAAGAAAGACTTTGCAAATAAATCGACTGCTCAATCTTATTCTGAAGAATCTAAGATGAAGAAAATGAAAAGTAAATCTTCAAGAACGTTTTGTAATGACAAAAGCACTATTATTCTACAAGATCATGATGAAAAAAGACCTTCTGGATATCTCTCTGGCGACACGAAATCGAATAAAAAATCAAGTTTTTCTAAACGCTCTCTTACTCACGTCTAGAAAAAAAATTATGTGTGTGATACATGTGGAAAGAAGTGCAGAGATCAATATGATCTCGACACACATCGACGGATACACACTAAAGAAAAGCCATTTAAATGTCATATTTGTGGAAGGAAATTCAGTGTGAAAGCGACTCGAGATACACACCTTTATATTCATACCGGAGAAAACCCGTTTGTCTGTGATACGTGCGGAATAAGTTTTAGACAAATGTCACATCTAACTCGGCATCGTCGTAGTCATACGGGCGAAAAGCCGTATGTCTGTGATATGTGCGGAAAGAGTGTTAATCAAAAGTCAGATCTAATTCGGCATCGTCGTAGTCATACGGGAGAAAGGCCGTATGTTTGTGATATATGTCAAAAGAAATTTATTCAAAAAGAACATCTAATTAAGCATCTCCTAACTCATTCCTTAGAAACCGCATAAATGCGATATTTGACGAAGATATTTCAGACTTTTAGATCACCTTGATTCCTATCAACTTGATTCTTATCATTTATATTTGATGTCGCACAATGAGATAATCTTTTCGTTCTACTTTACGCTGCCATTGTCTTTATTTTTAAACTGTCAAGAAAACAATTTAAATCCGAGCAGCA
>BMAW01117919.1:18214-35275 GCA_019974015.1 Nephila pilipes | reverse complement strand
CTATTTTACACCGAAAGACAAAGAGATTAAAAGCAAAGAAGTTTACGCGCTCCCTCAATTTGCGTGTGTCTGCCTATCTCGGCTCCTAATGTATATTATTAATGTTATTTTGTCTATTACACTGGAAATACAAGAAAAACCTTGGATTGAATTGAGTACCGTCTGGCTGTCGCGCAAATTACAAAGCGAAATCACTTAGTAATTATTGGCTCAAAGTAATTTTTCTTATTAACTGTTGAGAATTTCTTAATTTCTTGCGGATTTTTTTTTTGTCGCGTAACACTTTTAATTAGGTTCAATAATTTGAACGCTTATTTCAATTGTTGTTATCCAGAAAAGCATTGAGACATCCACACCGGTACTGTCCCAAAGGATGATTGTTCACTTTCAAATTTGTTTCATAATTTTGTTGGTAATACTTAAACAAATATATTCACGATTAAGTTTTATTAATAGTTTCGTTAAATATCAGTTTCAGTTAATATTATACACTCATAAGGAAAAGTATTCTACATATTTTATTCTCTCGTAGGTATTGTTTAATAATGAATTCCCATTGACTTTTTAAAAATCATTTTTAATTATTAAAAATGTTCAATACATCCTTCGTTCTTATATGTGGTTAATATTTTTTTTATTTTTATCTGCGATAAGATTTATTTTCCTGGGGATTTAATCGAATTTTTTAACTTTTTTTTTTGCAATACTTAGGCAATTTCTCATTTGATTCTAATAAAAATTATTCTGAAAAATGGTTGATGAATACAGTGATATAAATGCATCGCGTTAGCTTATAGTTAATTTCAATTCTAAGTAATAAAGGTGGGTAAATGAGATTCACAGAGCCACACAAAGCTCTTTGTTGAATAAAAAGTGTTTGTTGCTCCCACTGAAAATTTGAATCCGTGTGTGGGTTTTTTTTTTATTTTATTTATTTAGGGTGTTTTTTTTTTATTTCATTTCATTTTAGATCATTTTTCATTGAAACTTATTAAAATGGCGCAGTAACTTACATTCTTGTACAAATTTTTTGTTGTGTTTGTTTTTATGTCTAAATATTTTGTATTTTTTAATTATAAATAAATTCATTCGCATTTATAGACTACTAGATTATGTGTGAGTGATTGTTTATTAACGTCTCACTGAGAAGCAACACGAGGCTATTGGCGATGGATATGGTAATTTTGAGCCTCGATCAAGTGACGAGTACGACCCCGAACTGGCATTTCTCTCTCCAAACTTCCCCATCCTGCTAACGGGAAAATTTGTGACCTCGACCACATTCAACGTGCATCAGCTCACTACACGGTATGTCTTGAGTAGCATCAGGGCTCGAACCCATGATGAAAATAACGCCGACCACCCCTAGGTTACGGTAGTTATACACTACTGGCTTTATCAGCGGACATTGCAAATAATAATGATATTGATAATCATTTGGATTATTTGAACGTAAGTCGAAAATTGAGACATTTATCAAATACAGTGAAAACCGATACTATGAAAAACAATTACCATGCAGTGAAAAATGATTCACACAAAACTGAGGTGGAAACCAAAACTCTTTTCGTGTACCAAGAATTTCGACTTAAACCCTTCCCCTCATACCGAAAAAAATTGCCAATATTTAGACTTGTAGGTACAGATATTGCCAGTCTTTCTCTTTATATTATATATATTAAGACGGAATCCTGTTACCGTCTCGTCTGTCACTGAAATTTTATTCTGATTACAAGACCTTAAGTTCAAGCACAGACAAAATAGTTAAATAGTCAATTATATTTAGAAATTGAGTTTATTAAACCTCTAATAAGGAGGATGCTCTTCGCTAGTATCAAGTCTATTCGTGAGTATTAATAACTTTTATCACATATCAAAGAATATGTTTACCGGAATACGATGCGAGTACATCCTTCAAATATTCATTCAATCCCTCAGCGTTGGTCTTAATCTCACCAAATCAACTATACACCCAAAAAATACGAGTTCCTCGCACATCAACTATCAACCTTCCTATTTCTGTACCTCGCAATTCTGTCGCTTTTATATGACTTGATTGTATCTATTCATTTCACTTCTAAAGTTTATTTAATGTGAATCATCGCGTTTCATTTTATTGGGAAGAAGTTGGAAACTTAAATACAAGATCAGAAAGGAACCCCAGATAGGGAAGCTTCGTGAATAGCTCCATGTTACAACACTATTTACTCTTCAAATAATTATAAATATTTCATAAAATACACGTTAAAAAGAAATTATCTTTATTTCATGCAGAATGCAACATACGTAGTACTTCTGATAAACTGATTGAAAAAAAACTCCTTTTGCTTTAATAGCAAATAAATATTTTCGAAGCAATTGATTTTGATTGTGAAATTTCAAGTGTTTTATAATGTATTAATCACACGATTGTGAAACGCTTGTGGTGTTCGGAGGCAAAAATTTAATATCGTAGTGTGCGGATCAATTATCAATAATTTTTCGGTCTAATTAAAAAAAATATAGGTCCTATAAGCGAAATCTTTTCCTTTTAAATGAAATTACTCAGTAGTTTGTCAGTACCACAGTATTATTTCGTGAAACCGATTGTTCATGTTAAACCTTTTTCATCACACTAGCATGTGATATTTAGTATATAAAAATTGATTTAAAAGCTATCAAACTTTGAAAGAAGTTCTAACATAGAATATATTTATGGTTTGTCAGCAAGTTAACTGTCATGTGAAACCTTTGTAGACTAAAATAGAAAGAGTTATTGAAGAAATGAAGGAATTGTAAATTAAAAAAGACAATGCGATAAAAATGGCAACAAAATCAAGTTAAAAATCTTAATAACTTTTTACTCTAGTTTTGATATTCTGAGCCTTCCGGCAACCTATTTTATATCAATGTCAAAAATTTAATTCAAAATTTTGCTTTAACAGTTAATTTAAAAAGTTTTAATTTATGATTCAAGTTTCATATCACTCTATCAAAGCATTTAATAAATATTTTGTTTTGAAAGTGAAGTTTTCATATTCGAGTGTAATATAACAGGAAAGTGTAACATTAGAGAGTTGAATATGTTTAAGGGATTAGTTTTCACGTAGATTCTTCCCTTACAATTGGAACGCATGAGTGATATTCATGAATGAAAGTTTGATCAATAAAATTTGTATGTAGTTATCTACCATCAATATAAATAACTCTTCAATGTTAAGCTTTATTTCAAATATATTTATTAATAATACAAAATTGTTCAAATCGGACAATTCTAAACCATTTAGTACCTTTTTTTATGTAACGAGAGTTTGAGCTTTTCAATGGCTCTTCATTTTATCTACATTCCCTTCTCCCAAAAAGATTTTTTTAATATTCAGAATACTCTTTGTCATTCAAACTTTACTTAAAAGCCATAACTATTTAAAAAAGAATTTTTATTGTATAAATAAAAAAATTATAATGATCTGTTGATTATTTTGATAAAAAAAAAATTTCACAACTGAAAAAAAAAATAGAGAGAGAGAGAGTAATTCATTTTTTGGAATAAAAATTATCCTACGCAAGTTACTCCAAGGGCGTAAAATTATATTCTTTATCATTCAATTCAAATAAAAAATTTAAAAAATATAATTTTAAATTTTGAATCACAGGAAGCAGGTAAATAATTTGAAAATAATGGAAGACCATTTTAACAACTAAAAATTTACAAATATTTTTCAACAAATGTTTGAGTGCGATATAAGTTCATATAAGAAATCACTCAAACTAAATTTAATAATTCTCCAAGAAAAATTACAGGTTTTGGTAAAACTAACTCCGTATCCCTTTAAAAATTTTACTTTTCCCTCAAAACTTTTAAAAAAAACCATTTATCAGCCCATAACTATCATATTATTTTTTACTAAATATAAATTTCATATTCATATTTTATAAAATAGCATATATTGCTCGGATTTATTAGTTTATCTATAATTAACTTACCCAGCAAATCACAAAGATACAATACCCAAGAACGAAGAGATGCGACTTCATTTGACACTCTTACATTTGAATGTAACTGATAGGTCATATATCAGCAATTCTATTCAAGTACTGTATTACCAAAAATTTCAGACAACATAGTTAGGTATTTCACATTCCTTTGAAATGTTTTCCCGATGTTTACGTCTGAGTCTAATAATTAAGCATATAAAAAACAACTATCGTTCGTCAATAAGTTGGAATACTCCAGTTTATTGTATTTAATCTGACCACGGAGGTAGAGACTACCAGTCCTCAACGTAGGACTCCTGGTCTATATACTTTGTACTTCCACAAAAGCGAACATGTTGGTACCAGTAAGTACTTTCAAGTTTTCTTACAAAATATACTGTCGTTTTTGTATACAGCGGGATAGTAAAATTTGCGAAAAATATACCATACTATTAATCCTAAATATATAAATTTTAAAACCGGTTTAAAATAAATGAGATTCATCTAAATATCAAATAATTAATGTTAAGTAAATTTTGAATTATCTTCACACACAAGAAAGATACTGCAATTTGTGTTGAAATAAATGTAAATCAGAATACTCAGATTGTAATATATTTAAGACTGCATTCACCAAATGTTAAATAATGGATGCAAATAAGAAAAAAAATTTCAGGTAAAAAATAATAACGATTCTGAATAATATTAAGAGGTATTTAAACAATATAGCACTACCATGTTCTATCTCCATTTTACTTCAGAGAACAACTTATTTCAATATACTACCTCATTTCTACTAGATTCAATTTAGTCAATGTGATGGGGTTTTATTGCTTCTACTGTAATGCTAAATTTATTATAGTTTCAATAATTAAATTTAAAAAATAAGCTTCTTTATTAAATATTTTCGAATTTTAGAAATACAATACGATAAACGAACATTTGTGTTACGACATTGTAAATTAAAATTAATGATAAGGACATTTTGTGAAAATTTGTTTCGAATTTATATTCTATTCTTTAACATTAAGTGAAGGCACTCATAATTGAAAAAGGCATATTCACATGTCCCTTAAGTTGTAATGGAACTTTTTTTTTTTTATCATTGTCTTATAATGATCATAAAAAAAGCGATTTTTTCCATTAAAATAATTTGGCGGAATTATATTTATAATTATGAGTTTTTTAAACGTTTAAAATATTTCCATATTCAAATAACACGTTATTTGCAAATTATGGGAAATTTATTTCGGTGCATTTCTGATGAGCATTCACACATCTATCCATCCTAATTTTTCATTGGTCAAAAACGTGCGGCATTTCATTTTATAATAAATGTCTTAACAGCTGTGGCGTTTTTCAGAACCAATGACTCCAAATAGGTTCCATTTAGCACAAATTTTATTTTTGGGAAACGGTGAAAGTCATGGAGTGCTAAATCAGAGGAATATGTTGGATGTCTCAATGTGGCAATCGGATTTTTAACCGAAAACTGCTTTACTGAGAGCATTGTGTGTGAAGGAGCATTTGTCTTGAAGCAGAATGAAACCATTTCGCCTGAATTCTAAACATTTTTTTCTAACTTAAGTACCTCATAATCAAAACCTCTATGTACTAATGCTGGTTCCTGTAGGAAGAGTTAGAAAAAAAAGTACTCAGAAATCTGACAAAATGGTGTGATTCTGTATCAAGACAATGCTCTTTAGTACATAGAAGCCCTCTCCATGCTTCACAGGAACATCAGCCATATTCACCCTGATAAAAATCAGTTTCCTTTTCTTTTTCCTAAAAATAAAGCGCTTGCTAAAGGTAGCACGTTATTGGAGTCATTAGTGACTATTACGAAGAAAATATCTCAAGCGTAAAACATTTATCAGAAAATGTACTTCAACTTGCTTTTGATCAAGCAAAAACAACAATGGGTTGATATGTAAGTGTCAATGAAGACTATATTATTCAAGGAAGCAAACAATAGGTTTGCCACATAACCTGTAAATAAATTTTCTTTATATATCAGACAGAGTTATTGTTATTATATGGTGTCTTATGCTTCTGTTGTGTGGTGACAATGACATATGTGTGTGTGTGTGTGTGTGTGTAATGTGTGAATGATGTTATATGACCGTGGTAAATCTTAATTTTTTATTTTGGTTTTTTAATTAGTTGTGTTTTGATATGATTTTTTTAAGAAAATTCTAAATATTTTTCTAACTTTTTAAAATTCAGAAGCTTTTAATTCTTTGAAATCTTTTGAATGTTTATTTATTTACTGTTTCAATTTCTCAAAATTTGGATTGTATTATTCTTATTCCGCTTTTATTATTATTACTATACATTTATGAATGAGATTTTTTGGAACTCAAACTTAATGACAGGCAATTAAGCTATTTCTCAATAGCTTACACTTGATATTATATTAGAATGATATAAGTAGGTACATTTTATCATTTTTGATAATTAGTTTTGATTGGCTTTTATATAGTTTGACGGTAAGAGGGTAATTGATATTATATTAGAATCTTCATTTGGGGAAGGTAAAGTTGTTATTCTTTTTAATTTTTTAATTGAATATTGTTATTACATATTTCACTTCTTTTTAAAAATTAGAAATATCTATATTGACATGTTCAATACCTCAAAAGTATCTAACAGTACCGCATTCATGCTAAGATCTCCAACTGGAATAATAGGTTGAATTCATTATTTTCGACTTGTGTCTCTAAACATAAAATATTTCTTAATTCGATTATACAAGTTTAAGAGTAAACACAAGTTTATTCGCGTATTGGTATCTAGTATGGCCCATACTGAATTTCAATTAATTTTAATTACTTTTCATAAAATACAAATGTAATACTAACTTCATTAGTTATTTTATTTCATTTTCTTTCCAATAAATGTATAGTATTTGTTAATTGTTCAATAATAGAGACAAGTATTACTCTCCAGAACATAGAAAAAAAATTTCAAAAAAAAAAAAAAGAAGATTAATCTCGACTTTTTATATATCTTAACTGTTTCACCTGAGATCATAATTTTATAGAACTATTTAGTATTTTTATTCTTTTCTTGGTTTATTGATGCAAAGTCTATATCAATATCTTTGTCGAGTTATGTGGTTATAAATTCCCAATTTTCATTGCACTTGACTGAGCAACCGACACCTAATTCAGCAATAAGGGAAAGATAATTTTTATTTCGTATAAAATATTTATTAGATATAATGTTATAAATATTTTTACATCGAAGTCCTTTTCCTGAAAAGCAATAGTGCTTTTAAGAGAAAATCGAAACTTAAACAAATTGAATGCAATTCATCTTCACACATTACTGCTATGAAACTGTGGCAATTACTCTCTATCAGACATTTTCTTCCTGTTCGTTTTGATAGAATTTAAACTTATCCTTTAATTCTGATTTATCATATTTGAAAATGTAAGACGGAGAGATATAAAAACCTTATGTGTATATTGCTTTAATTTTTATTTACAATTATGTATTTGGAATTTTGTTTTAAATGATACTTTGGAGTTAAAATACTTCAAAATCTAAACGTTTTATGAAACAATCAGACGAGACATTCATGTGCAAATTATACATAATGTTTGATGTACAATTTAATACACATTACTTTTCAATTTAATTGTCACGTATTTAATTTAATTTAATTTTGTGAACATTAATAATCTCTGTAGTCGCCATAATTGAGGATGAAATCATGCAAAAGTGCATGAATTGCGTAGTAGAGGTGTCGAACGCCCTTATATGGTATAGAATTCCATGCCTGTTGTTCTTGAATTGTCAAATTAGTAACGATCTGTGCTGGTTGTGAATGATAATAAAATCCTATATGTGCTCTTAGGAAAAAAAGATCTAGTGATCTTGAAACTAAGGCACTACGTTGATATTTTGCACAGAAAGTTGGATGACAGTGGTTTGGAGCCGAGCATTACCCTATAGGAAAATGTCTGCTAGAATATGATCAAGAATGACAGCACAAACAGTTTAATTCCTAGCTTGACGAGAATATTTAAATCCAATTACTTGGGATAACAACGAAAGTTCTTCTGTGATTATAGAAGATGGCTTTTCAGGTTATAGAAATCCTAGTACTGTATGTCTAAGCAGAAGACAGCTTGGCTCCAAGCGCTCAGCCGGTCTTCTAACCAACTTATGGCCATCAATGGCACCAAAATAGAAATAGCTGTCATTTGAGAACATAACATATCTCCATTCCATCTTCCACTGAGCTCTAGCTTGTGTACATTGAAGTCGCAGTTGACATTAATTAGGAGTTAGTGATATGAACACTGCCAGCCATCTGACTTGGAGCAGCCCCTTGATTTGCTACTCTTCAATATGTCCTTTTGGTACCTATAGAAGCTCGAATTTATGTTGTAAATACAATACAATGCACCTCACAGTCATGAATCCATGCTGTTCTTCGCTATCAATAACTGTCTGTGTGTAGATAGACGTCGGTCTTCTCGAAAAAGTACATTCCAACGACTATTGCTGCCACCAATCATGGGTAGCGACTGCACCCCTAGCGGTTTTTTGTGCAATATTGGGAATAGAAAATCCGCCTTTTCGTAGCCCTATTACATGGCTTCGTTCAAACTTAGCTGTTTATACTGTCTTCTTTATCTCCTTAAAGTGTTCTTGACTCGAATCTAGCTCACAGCACACACCTAGTCCGAGAGATAAATAACTTTCACGAAGTTTACGACTCGAATTTAAAGCAAACGTTATTTACTTGATTGTAGTGGTGATTCTAAAAACGCTTTTATTCGTATAATGCCAAATTTCAATAAATCTTATGTTTCAGATGTGCAAATATGCCTCTCAAATTTCCTACCAAAACATAACGTAACTACTTTCTTGTTGTGTTATTTTCCGCCAGTATATACTGAAACATAAGAGCACTTTACACAAACATTATATTAATATATATTAAAATCTGTAATTAAACATTGATAACCATTTCATTTAATTTAATCCAATGTAATGAAATATGTATAAACTTATATACATTTAAAAACATCTCAGAGTATTTCTTCAACAACATTTTAATTCTGAATAGGATATCAATAAAGTTTATTATATTACAATCGTGTCTCGAAATTATCATATGTAGATCAATGTTAAATAAACCCATGTATCTCAATTTAAAAAATACATATTTTTAATTTTACATAGTTAAGGATATATTAGTTTTTGAAACACAATTAAATAAAATATTTAGTTGCAAAAATAATTCGTTATTTTTTTTTTTTTTAGATTAAATTTCTGTGTCTGGTTATTTGCTTCTTTTGTTTGTTTCTTCATCTGAAGGCTCAAGTTCAAGAAAGCGGCTACTCCCTAGGCAGAGCACCGGTAGGCTTCTATTCAAGAGTAGGGGACTATGAAGAAACAGAGAGTGCCCTTTCCCTAGGTCTCAAATTATTTTCTTTTATAATTACACTAAGCATCAGATTCTTAACTTTTTTATGGCACAATGTTTATATTAGCTATTTCTTTCTAAATTTACTATATTGAATAAGAAAATGGATTTTAAAAAAGTATAACACCGACCAATTTTTGTTCTGATAGTGACCTATCATGAGTCAATAATATTAGCTTTTCCTCGAAAAAATTTAAAGAAATAAATTGAGACATACTTTTACTTGAAATTTGGCCATAAAATGCAGTGATATATAAACAAAATACAATACAGATTTAGAAAATGTAATAATATAGAACAAATATTACCTGCATTTCGAATTTCATTATGAGTTTAGTTTTTTATTAACATCGCACTAGAAGCAACACGAGGGCTATTGGTGACGGACCTCGTAATTTTGAGCCACGGTCAAGTGACGAGGACGACACCTGAGCTGGCAACCCCCTCTCCTAACATCCACACCATGCCAACGGGAGGACTTTGGGCACCGAACAGATCTAACGTGCATCAGCCCCGGCTACACGGCGGGTCTTTGGAGGCCAAGGATCGAACCCGCGACTGAACGAAAACGCCAGCCACGAGTCCACGACCTTGACCACTAGGCTACCGCGGCCCGAATTTCATTATGAGAAAAAGTCTTTGTTTCCCCGTAATTTATAATGCACTTTTAGATTTTGACAAAGTTGTGTATTAAATTTGATAGCATAACAAATGAAAATGTTAATCAAAATGTGTATCTGCGACTTATGAAAGCACAACAAGGAATGCTCTATTTATAGTACTTTTACTTTCTCTACTTAAACAGTGTTTCATCCTTTCTTAAAAGGAACCACCAAATAGCATCCGTTATATTGGGATCCCATTACTTTTAGCGCTAATATTTTTGTTCCATTGCATTAATATCCTGATGGATTCTTTCTCTTTCTTCGTCACGTTCATTAAAGCTCCTATATTTCTGGAAAGAAGAGACCAAATGGAAAACCAGAAAGTGTATTTTGAGAGACATCCGACATCCTAGTATCTCGTAACTGTATTCCAGTACGTTTATTCTTATAGTTTTCGGCTTTGATATTCTCCATAAAACCGCGAAACAACTGCCTTTCAGACAACCATCTCTAGAGTATTTAACCTTTCCTTGAATTGTTCATCTTTCAAAATATTTCTAATCTGAGGCCTAATGAATATTCTCTCTTTTAGTTTAACATCGCTTACATTTGGTTAAAGGACTCTTGACATATGCAAAACCTTCTCATTTTTATTCATTCATTTCACGAAAATTTTAAATAGAATCATCTTCACATGTAAAAGGAAAAGAAATGCCTCTTTTTCACACATCAAAAGGGCGCATTGAAAGTATCTGACTACATTGAAAACTCGAATTTCGGAGAAAATACCGAATTATTTTTATTTATCCATTAAAATAATTGAAATCTTCTCTTTCTAAAGCTACCTTCCATTTGCAGCTACGGTACATAGAAATCGAGTTATAAGAATTTTAATATCAGACATTTTCTTTGTTTTCTGAACGAGTTTTAACTTTAAATCTATAGATTATTCTCGTGTTTCTTCTGTAAATGATAATTACTTTATTGGAGAAGGAGTAGGAGGCACAGGTAATTTAGGCTCATATGGTACATAACGTCTTGAAAGCGGACCATTAGGATATTGTCCATTAGGTTTGTTTTACCAGCAACTCCAATGATTTTAGTAAAATAAAAATAACAATCCCTTGGGTTATTCGTCTGCTCTCGCCAGATCATAGGAAACAGCAGAGAGGATGCCCAAATCTTTGTCACTTTTCATGCAGTGAACCAAACTTGAATAACACGTTATGCATGATATATGGTGGCCCATGTTTTATCTTCAACTCTTACATGACACCTAAAATAAAAAAAGATAAGCTAGTTTAACTTTGGTTGGTCGCTTCCTTTGCTGGCGTTTTTCGTAATATCTGCATATTTAGCAAAAACTGTACATTTAATTGACACAGAAGCGGCAGGATCTATCCCTAAAAAGGAAGAGGAATAACTGTACTTGCAGAAGTATCAATAGCTAAGATTACCCTCTTCACTAACTCCCTTTAAATAGCTGAATGAAATACAGTTATTATTCAAGCAAAGCTCTCAGTCGTCAGTCGCTCTGAAGTATATTAATAAGAGAGCGATATGTCATTCTGCGTGAAGACTATTAGAAAAACGACTCGTTATTGAAAACATGATAATAAATCAGAAAGCATAAGCAATGATAATAAATTAAACACAACAGAATGGACTTGAGACGTATGTTTTAAAGAATCTATCGACGAAGATCTTTATTTGGAACATTTACGAGTTTTGTTCTAATGCATGTTTTTTTAATTTATTAACAAAAAAAGTAGAAGAGAATGGGGCACGTTTCATCAACAAGGATTGTTTTGTTATCAGCTCATGAAAATGTAATTGAGACGTATATTTTCGTAAATTGTAAATTTGTAAAATGTAATTGAGACGTACTAAATCTTGCTACTTATTGTTATTAATTAATCAGTTGAACGCAGCCTGTATAGTTTTACACTACCGATTAAATATTTAACGAATCAAATCCATCCTTCTGTAAATCTTTTTCATCCAATGATGTAGCTGTTACAGTCATTACCCAATTCATTAATTTCCAAGTCACAAAATTTCTTACTTTACGAGTCAATAATTATTAGAAACCTAATGTTTGAGTGTCTTATAATATCAAGACAGTTCATTTTTTGCAATGTAAAGGAATAGGAACATAAAAATACAATTACATTCTACCGGAGTTTAGCCTCTTTTCAGAATATTAAAATGCTCTCGTAAGAATGGTAATCTGGCAGCAACAAAAAAAGAAGTTTTGAGTTAAAAACAATCATTGTAGTTTTGCCGGAACTTCCATGTCTTTTAAAATTTGAGAAAGTTAGTTATATCACTCTCTCAAAGCTTTTACCTGAGGTTCAAATCGCATAAAGTTTCGAGCTGTTATCTCAAAAACTCTATTTTTATTGACAAAAGATCAGAACATCCAGCGAAAAAAGAATTATATTTGTGTTCCTTTTATTTCAATTGGAAACAATTCTATACGGCTCATTTAATTACTTGCGATTTTATTTTCAGGAGGTGCTAAGGTTGGAGTATATCGCAGAATACATTATCCTGAAGTAGGATACTACGTAGAACGTCCATTTGTGCGTCCCATTAGATATCCTCCAGTGGTAGTTGTACCACATCGTCCCCCAGTAAAACCTGTGAGACCGGTTCGTCCAGTGAAGCCTAAACCTCCTGTGAGAAAACCTAAATGTACAAAAAAACCAATAATTCAGAAGCCCAAATCTATCTCGGGAAGGAGAGGAGGAGGAATTCGTCCTGGAGGACTTTTAAATGGAGTAGCTGGTGGCGGAAACGGTCTTGGAGGACTTTTAAATGGTGTAGCTGGTGGAGGAAACGGTCTTCTAGGAACAGGCAGTGGAGGAAACGGTCTTTTAGGAACAGGTCTTCTAAGAAATGGTCTTTTAGGAAACGGTCTTCTAGGAAATGGTCGCTAAAGAATGGTAAGTAATTTGAATGTGTTATAATAATAATGATTTCCATCAATAGTTCCGAGTGGAGAAGTGTTTTTGAATCTTTTGAAGGATTATTTTTCCATCGGTGGCGGAAAGTCGATTGAGTGGCGGAATGATTCAGTTTCCAATCAATTTGGTACGAAAAAAATTCGTCTAGCATTCATTGCTGACGACTCAATCTTTTAGGAACAGATATTCTAACTGAACCGAAAAGGTTCTCACGGGTCTTCTTTCGGTCAGCCGAACCGAAAAAGAATTTACATTCGAGTCAGTTTTCAAGCATTTTTATTCTTTATCGTTTTCCAGTTGCGAGCTGCTGCAATAGGAAAAAAAACATATTGAGAGATAAATATCACAAAAATATATACATTATTGAAAATATATGTATGTATACATACACTTACATTAACTTCTAAATGCCATTAAACAATTTCTTTTTCACACGCCCACACTTCCTTCACTTATACTTTTTTAGTTAACTTAGTTAATTATCATTAGATTATGGTTGTCCTTAGACAAAACATCAGGTTGTATAACAACAACAATAATTTATTTGCATTCCTTACTCACGAGTGCCATCTCACTCGCTCACATCAGCTCCGCTCGGAGATTCGGTCCCGTCTGAGGGGATTGTGTGGCATCTTACACTCACCCCTTTACAAATGAACGCCCTTTAGAGGCGGGCTTTAAGTACGGGAGATAACAATCCTTTGAAATAACTACAGAAGGATGTTATGAAATGAATTCTCTTTAAAATGTTATACGTAAGTGTGTGACATTGGGCTATTCGCGGTTTCTCTTCACTAACCTTAGGGACTTTCAATTGAGATTGATTGCTTTCGCTAAACAACCTTTGCCCAACCAAAAATGAAACGTGATGAAGAATGTAATATGCAAAGCAGTTAGGACTGAAGTGAAGCGGTTAAATTAAGAAGTATATAAACTCCATCTGAAGGAGTAGAGCAGCTGAAGGAGGATCAGAGAGGCGTTGTAGTGAGAGGAGGTGGAATCTAAGTGCTATATTATAGGAAGTTGTATTTACATATTAGTATTGAGGTGAGGTCCGAGTAGAGATCTCACGGATTGAATATTATTCTAGTGTTTTCAGCAGTTGTTCCAGATTCAGACTTGCAGTTGATAAGAAGCTGTTAGATTATTATTGGTGGGTTGAATTAAAGTGTTAATAAACTTAACCTGGAGAGCCCTATTATTAATGTCTTAGTGGATATATATTAATAAATGTTGAAAGCTGTTTTGGTGGTTCTGTAACTATTGGTGTCGTATTGTTTAATATTAGATATTAGTGATGGCACAAGATAACACCCGGGATGACCGAGTGTTACAAGTGTGTCTAAATAATTTATCATGACAATTCGAGATTTCTTAAATAGCATTAGTCTAACCGATCGTTTAGTGTAGGAAGGGATTCTCCTGTTGTCAATTTCGTCGTCCGATCCCAGTACAAATTATGAGTTGTGTTGGACAGAAACAGGCAGCTTGAAAACGTATAATATGTATAAAAGGCTTTGATGTCCCAAAGAGTCTTTCTCTAGCCTCCAGTTTTTTGGATTCTCCATTCCAAGTGCTTTCAAATTTTCTCCTCCATACATTTTTCGTCATAACTTTTTTCTTGGCGTAATAAATATAACGCAGAACAAGCATTTTAAATATAAATCTAACTTGTAAAGACATTTATAGTATGATGATAGTTATGTTTAAAAGTAGAAAGTTAGGTGTTATTTCAATTATCGTATTCATATGGGAGGGTAGCTCAAATATTATTATGACGTCCTTTATTTGTGATGTTGATATAGTCACGATTTTCTTATCCCGAACCCTCGGGGACTTTATAGTAATTTGAATTGTATAAAATTGTAATTTTTTTTCCAACCCAAATGAAATGTGATTGGGTAAATATGATAAAGTTAGAGGTTAAGTTTATTGAAGTAGAAATAGCGATAATGAAATATAATTGAAAGGAAAATAAAGAGAGAATGAAGAAAACGTCAGATTTTGATAAATATTTGTAAGTTGTATTAAAATATAGCAATAAATGTTTTGGATTGAAGCAAATCTTAGTTAAAGTATTGAGAAAAAAATTGTCTGTTTGCGAGAAGTGATTAAATCAGAATGAGTAAATTATTAAACTAAGACTTTATTAGCTTATCCTAATTAAAATTGATATGTTGACAGGAGTTTGAGAGAGAGCGACCTTATCTATTCTTCAGTGATTATTAATAAAGTATTTTATTTTGTTCATACGCATCTTCAGTTGGAGTTTAATAATTATTAACTGTGTTTTAGGAATGATGGCAATAGAATTAAATAATGAAGAGGGGCTTCACACCCTCTTTCTCTGACTCTACAGCCATCTTAAAGTCTAATTAAATAGTCAATAAATTTAAAATTCGAATTGAAAATATGTAAGAGAAGGACAACAGAACTTATTTATCACAGAATATGTAAGATCGCTAGCTCTCAAATATCTCTAAACTCAGTTAATCCTAGTTTAGGTTCAAATAAGCTTATCAAATCTTTCATACTGATTCAAGAAATTATAGCGGATTCAACTCTATTATTCAGATCAAGAGTTACTTCTAACTAATTTTATTATAAATTATTAATTAAGATGATTCACTCTAATCTCCAACATCTATCAGCTTGTCGTTATCCTCTAATTCCCTTCCCTTTCCTTTCAACTGTATTTTGCTAATACATCAATATCTTTAATTCAATTCACAAAACATCTTATCTTTATATCATTTAACTGATCATGTTTCATTTGGTTTGCAAAGAACTGTAGTTGTATGCAATTCAAATTACTGAAAAATCCCAGATTTTAGTTGAGAGAAAATCGCCAATAATCCAACGTCACAGTATCGGGGGTCAAGAATTGGAAATAAGGTATTAAGAATTGAAAATGGAATAGAGTAACTCACTGTAGTATTTTCCACTTATATTTTTTTCCTTTTTCTAAAATATCCATGAATATGAAGCCCTTTACATCCCCAAAAAAATCGTCTTTATAACTTTCCTTTCCAGTAAAACCATCTTAACCTACTTTGGTGCTGATTCTCTTGCAATAACCCATCATTTTGATTGTTGTTTTGTTTCTGGGCTACACTGATCTCATCAACTCTACGTAAAATGACGGAACTACAAAAATCAAAACTGACCTATGAATCAGTGTCGAATTTCTGTTGGAATCATTTAACATATGGCAACACTAACATTCTTTAGAAACACTATCTGTCGTCCAAAACAGGTCCTTTTTGAATCGCTCTCTTTTTGACGATTGTTATTCTTAGAAGTATATCTATTTTAGTTATCGTCTTTATATCTAAATAGATCAAATTCGTACAAATATTGATACAAAGTGTAGGAACATTGTTTTGTATGTAAATAATTTTGCTTTGAAGTTGTAATTTCTAAGCTATTTATCAGAAATCGAATTTGTCAATACCGCTTGCATACTTTCTAAAAACAGTTAATAAGACTCCTTGGGCTGTGTGTATCAATGTGTTTGAACACTGCTTTATTCGGTTGAGAAGAGAGTGTATTGTTGTTTATTCCGACCAGCATATCGGTCTATTTTTATTCATATCCATGACCGCATCATTCAGTTGGTGTATTTCGAACAATTCTCGGTTTATTTAGCTCTTTCATTATTTGTTAATAGTGCTATCCCATGCTTGCCGTTTAGATAGATGCTTACATTATTTTGAAAACGGAATAACATATTCCATATATCATACAAAAAAATCTTTAAATATATTATTTTTAGAAATGGGCTCAAACGAGGACAGTAAAAAAAAAATGCCCGTTCTAAGAATGGTAAAAATTAAATTTTATATGAATATTATATCCTTTGGCTTTAAAAAGAATAAAACAACAGCAATATTGGAATACATACAAAATTTGTAAAAACGTTTTGTATACATTATAATTAGAGTTTAATATTTAGTCACAATAAATTCTTCTAAGATTATTAAAAAGTAGCAAATTATGTGTTTAAAGTATGGGTTCAATGGGATAATTAGTTGTTTAAATTATTGTTTAAATTATGGGTTCAATGGGATAATTAGTTGTTTAAATTATG
>BMAW01117919.1:0-18204 GCA_019974015.1 Nephila pilipes | reverse complement strand
TATGGGTTCAATGGGATAATTAGTTGTTTAAATTATGGGTTCAATGGAATAATCAGTTGTTTAAATTATTGTTTCAATTATGGGTTCAATGGGATAATTAGTTGTTTAAATTATTGGTTCGATTATGGGTTCAATGGGATAATTAGTTGTTTAAATTATGGGTTCAATTAGATTTGAAAATAAAACAGGAAAAATGTATTGCGATATTTTTATATATAATGAACAATGTTTATATATAATATACTATTATTTCTATTTTTCATTTCAGACATTGAACTTATGCGTTTTGGACATTTCTAACTGAGAAATAATTCGTTTCATCACTGCAAATCAAACTTCCATTGCTGCCCTGCTCAAAACATCGGGATAAGCAAAAATATATGGCTTGTAACTCCCTACCTGCTTTATAGAGCTGAAACTGAAGCAAAATCATTCGTAAAAATCATGTTTCGTTTCAATAGACCAAGCTGTTACTATAATATTACAATTCATTGCGATTAGTATGTAAAGATCTTTTAAAATGTATGTTATGAATTTTAAATGTTATACAGAGAAATGTTAAAAAAAGAAAGATAAATAAAAACGAATTTATTTCCTTTGCAAAAACATTTTTTTCACTTTAAAAGTTAATAATTATTTTTTCTTTATAAAACTGCTGTATAGTTTCGTTATTTTACAAGAATTCTTTATGCATTTAATCTAAGTGACCGCGATTGTCTAGGGTCAAAGTCGCGAACTCGGGGCTAGCGTTATTTCAGTCGGGGCGTAAGTCTGATGCTACCAAAGACCAGCATTTAGAAGGGATGATGCAAGTTAAATCTGTGGAATCTCCAAGTTTTCCTGTTGGCGTAGTATGAAAGTTTGGAGAGGGAGGTGTCAAAGAGAAAGAACTATGTGCTGTGTCATCCTTTTCACTTGACCCAGGTTCAAAATTACGAGGTCCTCCGCCAATAGCCCTCGTGTAGCTTCTTAGATAGTTATCTTCATAAAAAAAACATTCAAAACAAATCCATCTAATCTAATAGTTGATATAAGGCTGAGTATACATACAATTGCAGGTATTACATTTTTTTTAAAGTTTCAGGAAGAAAAATGAAATTTTTCAAAATATAATAAAATTTTACAAGCATCATAAAATTTCTGTAAAGATGAACAAAATCCAAACATAAATCAAATTCTTCTACTGAATTCAGAGATTTTTAATATGAAAATATAACTGAATACTAATTATTTTGATCCATTATAGCATAAATAACCAACGATTTATTTATGCTATATTGTAACTAATTTTGATTATGTATAATAACATCAATGTGTTTGTATTTCTCTCATATTACTAACACTTTTTATTAAAAAATAACATTGGAAAGGCAATATATCACTTTTCAAAAAACAAATTGCTTTTATTTTTACTTTATTTTATGCACTTATTTATAATATTTAATTACTTAATCATAAACAAAGTGCTTTCCTTTAGTTGGATGAAAAATGTTAGGAAAATTCCATGCAATATTTTCAATGTGTTTTTAATAAATGTAAATATGATTTACAAATGTATCATAGAGAGCTACACTGAAACAAAATGGAGAAAGTCAGTATAAATTTATAAAAATTTAATTATTACAGAAAAATTTGGTAAAAATTTCACATATTATTAATACTTTACAGTATGATTTGGGAAAAAATGCAACTACGCGCTAAAAATACAATTTATTGATAAGTAAAATAAAAAAAAAATTATAGTAACTATGTATGAGAAACCTTATAAAACAGCTTTTGAAGTGCAAGATATCGAAAGACAAATAAAGAATTAATGTTTTTTCTTGTTCTATAATTTTTTTAAAAAGATTTAAACAGAAAAAAAAAATTCGAATTTCAAAGATAACAAATTCCCATTTACGTGAAGCTTAATAGCTTTAACGTAAAGTACTTTTAAAATAGTATGATGCATTCGTGTTTTTTCGGTAAGGTGAATTGTACACTATCAAAGATTTTGAAATTAGTTTTACAAGAAAAAACACTAACATTTACATTAAAGTGGTGTCTTTAAATTAAAAAAAATGATTCATTATTTACAACAATTCCATGTGTAACTTAACTGCGAATAACTTGTATTTAAATAAATGCTTATCTCTTCTACTTATAAAATATAACCTCAGTAGCCTGGTGTTATATTAGCCTCAGTAGCCTGGTCGCGAACTCGCAGCCGACTTTTTTCCGTCGTTCTTAGGTCCGAGTCCTGATGCCCCGCCGATTCACGGGGTTGAGACACATTAAATCTTTTGAGGCTCCTAGTCCTCCCGTTGGCGTGGTGTGAAGTTTGGAGGTGCCAATTCAGGTGACGTCCTCATCAAAACTATCCGAGGTTCCAACAGCACTAGTGCTATAAACGCTATATAAAATGCCAATAACACTAGTACTATTTCTAAGTACGATATTAATAAACAATCAGTCAATCAAAATTCACTTATAAAACATCAAAATATTTTAATTTCACCAAACCAATGCCATTAAAAGGTATATAAATGGAGAGGGGGAATATAAGATGTAATTAACGTGCGAAAACAATGTTATTAAGTTAATTCTACAACCCTTTCAAAACAGCTGAAATAAATTAAAAATAACTTCTCTTTGATCTAAAGTTAATGAATGAATTCACAATTCGATAATATCTTAAATAATTAGTATGTTATGAAAAAATTTTCATTTCACATTTCCCCCTAACTTTTTAAATACATTTTGATACCTGAGTATCTGCCTATATTTACCAATGAATAAACTATTCTAACCAAATTGAACGAATCCAGCAAATACATAGATTGGATCATTCTGAATTCATTCAAATGCTTGTTTATAATTCACGAAGAATTAATTGTTAGAATACTACACTTCACTTTTTAAAGTCACAGCAATAAAAAACAATTACCTAAAAATAACAATATCCTTATATCAGATATTAAACTGAAAAAAAATTAAAGAAACTCAGATTTGAAACTGAAAAATAATTATGATAAAGTTATACTTTTATATATATAATGTATGAAAATGAATGTTAATTCACAACTATAGTCATTCATGCCATCTCTTATTCAAATGTAAATTTCGCGAGTGGATTGAATTCACTCGTGAAGGATTAAAAAATAAGCCTTTTACTTTTAAAATTTAACCTTGTACTTATCTCATAATATAACTACGAATTTTAAACGAATAAACAAAATTTCAAAATACCGTGCTGCCATCTCTTGGAAAAAATTGGAATTCCGAACACTAATCAATATTTTTTAATGAGATGTCTACTAATAATTAAGGCTTTTGATCGTTCAATCCAGACTCTTGTGGTTTGTTACAAATCTGATTTGTCTTGCTGTATGCAACAAGTTAGTTGCTGAACATAACCATTTTGAATTTATTGACTTATCACTTAGGAATATATGTTATCCACTTCGGTTTGAGAAGTATAAAATGTCAAAAGAAAAAAATAATCAACATTTTCTAGAAATAAGATCCATTTCGAAAGGGTGATCTCTTTTCATTGATCCTCTGAAATCAATTCCAGGAGAGAGAAAACGATAAAAGAAGAGCATAAGTTAGAGATGATGCTCCTTTCCTAATTTTGAACTAATCAAAGTTATAGAGAGAAGTAATAAGTTGTAATCGATTGGATGAATGGAATTAAGTCCATAGAAAATCAAAACTTCTTGGAAGCTTTATGATTCAGAAGATTTTAATTATCATGAGAAATCCATATACAATTAGGTTGGAATTTCTCAAGCTGTAATATGCGCATCCCCAGGGGAATGTGGAAAAAAAAGATAGAACGTTATAAATTGATAAATGAATTGAACATAAGAGAAAATATAAAAATCTGTTGTAACAACTGGAATTTCCAATCCAAATTATATTGTATTATGAAAAATAAAAGTAATTAAATGGAATGCGAACTAATTTTACTTTAGAAAAATATGAATGTTTTAATTTCAGTTTTGGTATATATTTTACCTACAGGTTCAGTACCCTAGATAAGACAACGGGACTACACCTCGCACTGATATGCATATTTCAGTAATTATTTCACAAAGGGAGCAGGCTTTTCTGCGCCGTATTTTGTAGTAAATTTTCATTTCTGTGAAGTATCTGTATCAATAGTCTAGTTGGCTGAAGTGTTCTTTTTTGCAACTACAGTAAAACTGCATTAATCCGGACTAATTGGGACTTTAAGTCGTCCAGATTTATGTAAGTCCGAATTGAAAAAGCCATAAAAGAGTCAAGGGACATAACTAAACACTCTATATAGTAAAAAGAACATTTTTTTTAAATAAGACAGAATACTGTTACAAAATATTCTCCGATCTTGTGAGGGGAAACAGTCTAACAAGGAGGGTAGTGGTAAAAGATATTTTATTCACAAATATTCAGGATAGCACAGCAAAACTTGATCAGAGTAACAGCACAATCAGTAAACATAACAAACAGATTAATGGATCAACAGGAACAAAAACAGCACTAGTACAGATCAGCAACAATGATACAATGTTGCACTTGTAATAATAATCACAATACATTCAATAACGTTTAGCTCACAGATTAAACTACCTCGTGCTACAGCTAACTAACTCGGATTTGCATGCACTTCATCAACTTCCGGTAGATTCCCTAGCATATACAGGCCACTTCCCGGAAAAATCACTTAACCACGCTACCAACAAATACCTCCACAGATTCATTCAGCTAATCCCGACCGACACACTCAGACTTCGCATCTCTCCGCATTTATAACTATTCCGATTTATTGTAACGTCACACAAAAAAATTTAAGAAAAGTCCGTAGCTTTCAGCCTAATCGAAGTATCGACAAGTTTCCAGCATTTTTGAGAAACCTCTTGTGTCCCCAAAGTCACTAAGTTTCTTTCCACGTCGCAAATTTCTTCGCCAAGGTTGAGGGGTCAATACTTAAGCTTTTCTTGGGATCTGATGAAATCGCTGTAAAGAGTAACGTTGCAGGGAAGCATCGTTTCAGGTTCCTAACAGTACTATGAGTTTCACAGAATGAAAAAAGAGAATTATTACTTCACATCCATATATTATGGTATAAAACTGCATAACATTTAGTTCTGTGCTCCTATTTCAGTGTATTATTTGCGTTTATATGTATATAATTTTCTATACGTCTGGTTCAACTGGGTCCGGATTAATAAGGATTTACTGTATATTCGAGGGTATCCCATTAATTATCCAATTCTGTGTTATGAAATTATATATTAGATGCGAATATTTCCCCACTCGACCTTTTATATACTCATAAATCGATGAAAAACATCGCAGAGTAATATTTTGGATTTTTATCATAGGCCTTTCGGAAACACGAAAGGAAAAATCATTCTACCAGGAGAACATGAAGTGAATGGCCTCATATCCTTGACTTATCTGATTTTCCTAATAGCGATGTTGTTATGATTTTGCTACCAGACTGCGTTATAAAAACCGCCTTCATATTGATAATATCAGAAATTATAGTACATACAATGCACTAAAATTTTATATTATCTATAGGCAAATTAAGAATATTAACAAATTATAATATACTATATTTTTGTAGAATGTAGTATAATTAGTTTAGGGGTCGTACTATACTGGGCTTCAATAAGATTGCTCCCCACCCTTGTTATGTCTGTCTCTGTGTTTTCTCATTATAATATTGTTTTCAACTTGTCCTTACCTTGCTTTCGAAGTGAATAATCTTATTGTTTTGTAATTATTGCATTTTTGGAGCATGGATCAATGGTTAACATTTGGTGCAATAAAAGAAAAGAAATATTGCTAAATTAGTAAATGATCCATTCCATCGTAGGTTCTTGCGAGAGGTTAGCGCAAGGAGAGGTTGCCACGTATTAGTAAAATATAGCTACCAGTTTCAGTTTTGCAAACGGGAAAAGTAAGAGAATATTGTAAGGAATATTTGTCACGTGGATTGTTGAGTTAATGAATAAGTACTCTTTAAAATGGTTTTTTAAATATATATTGAGATTAGATTAATTATCAGAGTTTAGTTAATTATTACAGTATTTTTGCATTTTTATGTTGTCGTCACGACATGATCGAATACGTCTGTGTTCCTCGAATGCTCCTTCTAAAGTCCCAGCTTTACGTTACATGCAAAAACGATTTTTTAAAAACATTACTATCACTAGGGTGGCAGTGGTCTGATCCTCGCCCTGTTGGAGAGCTCATTCCTTGTTGTGGGCTTTTGGGAAATGCACGAGGCACGAATTTAAGAACAATCCTAGACCTAAATATATTATGTTATTTCTGAAAAAGTATGAAACCTTCAATATTTATCGTCATTTGCAAGCTAAGCACTCAGATTTCAAAGATAAAAATCTGACTTTAAAAAAAAAAAAAAAATTCTTGAAAATGAAAATAAACGTTATATAATTACCCACTTGTCTTCTGGTTGTACAATGAAGATGCTGTGAAGGCTCCTGTCATCGTGTCACCAAAAATGGTAAAAATCACATGATTCGTGAAAATTTTATTTTATCCAACATTAAAGACGCAATTTCTTGCATGTTCTGTAATGAATATGTCCACAAAATTAATACTAGAATCTCGTAGAATGAAAGAAATTTCTGATGAGGAAAAGAGGCGAAGATCAAAGGAACAAAAAAAACCAGTAAATATTTTTCCATTCGAGTTGATGGTAGTACTCAATTACACATTTTGCTGTCTTGATAGATGGTGTAAGGTATTAAAAAGAAAAAGAAATTATGAAAGGACTTTTGTTTTTCCTCTCCTTTTTGAACGTACGACAAATGTAATTATTTTTCATGCCACTCATTCTTATTTTATTAAAAAGGAAATATAATGGTTATAGTGTCGTGGTTTAAGTACTGATGGTGGCAAGTTTATATCAAGTTCAAGATTGGATGAGTCAAAGCAATAGCCCCCTTAGTAAAGTGGACACATTGTTGCAGCTATCGATAAGCCCAAGTATGGAAGCCTACTGACATGAAAGAAGCTCTGGGCGATTCTGTAGAAGTAGTGAACATCAACATCATCAAATCCCATCACTCGAATTCAAGTTTATTATCTTCATTGTGTTAAGAAATTCAAGTGTCATTGATTCAAGAAATTGGATGCATTCACAAAACTCAACTCCTTCATACTAAGATTCAATGGCAGTCTTAAGGTAAAGTTCTCTCACTTTTCTTTGAACAAAGACATGAAGTCAAAGTGTTTTTTGAAGACCATCCTTCTCAACTTTCATTTAAATATGTCATCCTGAATGGTTTCAAAGTCTTGCATATTTGTTCGATATCTTTTCAAAATTAAACCAGCTAAATTTGTCCCTTCAGAACGATTTGGTCAAGTTACTGACTTACTAACGATCTAAGTTACTGACAGTTAACGGAGTTACTTAAATTTACTTACGATCTAAGTTACTGACAAAATAGAATCTTTGGTTACAAAAATAAAATTTTGGATTCTATGTAGTGAGGACAACTATTGGAAGTGTTTGAAATAATGTTTGATTTTATCTCTGAAACGGATCTTCTCTTATTTCAAGAAATTAAGAAACAAATTATACAACCTCTGAACTGATTGAAGAAAGCTTTAACAATATTCTACTGAATTGCTTTCCTTTTCAGTGAAAAGTATTTCTAATGTGCTGCTTTATCAGAAATAGAAAAAAGTTGATTGAACTGAAAACATATTCTTCTCTTCACCTCATTCTGGACTGACTTTAAAGAAGAATATCCTGAATTATTTAACAAATCAGTCACTAATTTATTACCAATCAAAAGCACCGTATTACTAGAGATGGTTTTCTCGTCTTACAGTTACTTAAAAAATAAAAATAATAAGAACAGAAATAGCCATAATTTTAAATTACTCAATGCTGCTATACAGTCTCAACAAAATTCCATCAAATGAGCTGATATATATATATATATATATATATATATAAAGTTCAATTAAATATATATAATTAATAATTTACACCATTTTTGTGTAAGTAGTAAAAACAAAAATGTCTCTGTGTTATTACTGTTCCTATACATGTAAATATTAATAATTATACGTAATGGGGGAGTGGAGGTGGAGTACGCGGAGCAGTGATAATCGATCACAGGCATTCGAGTAAAAAAATGTTAATGACTGCTGTGTTAGATAAAATAATCGTTTAGATATGTTTGGCAAATGTAAACCGTACAATAGACTTGTAATGAACTTTGAAGTTCATGTTATACGAATGTATATATATATATATATATATATATATATATAATGTCTAGACTTAAATTGCTAAGAGGATGAATTAAACTGGGAAACCACTTCGGCTTCTTTTTTGACTTAACTATCTAGATTGACTTTCATTCTTTTTTCGTACTGCTGTATATTTTAAAATCATCTTCCTTTCTGTTGTATATTTTCATGCTCTCAAGAGATACAAATGAGCTTATTTACATAAACTGCATTCAGCTGTAATTGAGAAAAAAATTTCTGAGTTCTATTGAAACCCGTATAGGTTCAAGAAATTCAATATTAAACAAATAAATGCTTTTTGATATGACTTAACACATCGATCAATAACTCCCGAGTCTAACATTGAAAACAACATTTTTTTTTGTAAATTTTTTTTTATTCATCAACATAACACCTTTTGTTAATCACCTTTTAGGGTGATACAATCGTTTAAACGCTTTTCCAAATCTTTTTTTTTTTTTTTTTACCAAAAAATTTTTTTTTTGGTTTTTTTTTTTTTTTTTCGCAAGAAATCTTTTTATTGCGAGTAAATAGCGATAAACAGCTTTCTGAATCATCGACTCGTTGCTGTTTTTGTTCCATCGAAAGCAATCGCGGCACCCACTTGGAAAAAACCTTTTTCACTTCACTTCAAAAAACCTTTTTCAGTAAATACACTTCCATATGATATCTGTGTCATCTCAGCAATCTCACGGAGCTTCACTTTACGATCTTTCATTATAATTTTTGTCACTTCACTCACATTTTCCGGTGTAACGGCTTCCACAGGTCTACCCGAGCGTTCCGCGTCATTTGTGTCGGTACGACCACGTTTAAACTCGGCAAACCACCGACAAATCGTTGCTTTTGATGGACAAGAGTCCGGGTAACATTTTTCAATCCATTGTTTCGCTTGCACGGTGTTTTTACCCATTAAAAAACAATGTTTTATCAGAACACGAGAAACTCGGTTTTTTCCATTTTTTAAACAAACTACAAAACGACTTTACTCCAACCTCGATAACTCAGCTGTTTCTGGTCCGATCGACTTAAAATTTTGACACGTTTCAAGCAAAGGTTAGTACTCTAGAAAGACCTGGTTACTGGTTTACTACGAGGGCCATCTCTGGGTTAGTCTCGGGAGTTATTGATTGATGTGTTATAAATTTATTTTACTAACGAATAAGTTATAAATATACGCAAACTGAAATAAAAAAAAAACATTTTAAATGAGATACATATAATCGTATTTTAATAAACATATAAACATGTGAGAATATTTTGATGATCATATTAAAGATAAAATTAAGACATTTTAATGAGTATATGAATGTATCATATAAATAAATTTCAATAAATTTACACGCGGCTTTTAGCCAACATGTTTTAGATCATTAATTTTTTTTAAAAAATTTGTATTCTTTAAGTTTCGTATAAAAAGACAAATTAACTAAGGGGAAGTATGACTCATTTATTACATCTCATTACGAATTCCGTGTCTACATTTTTATTACCCGATAATGATGTTTGCAACGAACCAGTCAGCCCCAGTCGCATAACGCTGTTCAGCCAGCAACCAATTTGTTTGATTGCTTCACGGTTCATTTAAAGGGACGAATAAATAATGGTAATGTTAAATAAGTATAGAGAAGCTGCTGCACTTTGTCAATAGTCTCATTTACGTAGAGGACATCTGTGATTACAGTGTAATCAAAAATTTGTAATATTGTTTATACTCGTAGACATTACGAAGATGGAACAAAGGGAAGGATAGGGGGGGGTCTGAAAACTTTTCGATAATTTCTAACGACGTTATGTAATACCGTGCCTCTTTTTGTGGGAGAGAGTCTAATAGATGTTAAGCTCTTTCTCAAACGTAACATAGAACAAATAGTGCGACAATTTTCCATTATTAAAATCATTACGAAGGGGGGTGAAATTCCAGTAAGTGAGAACAGTTGTAGGCATTTTTTTATACATATTAATTGAAACGGGTGAGGGGGGGAGACTTTATTAGCATACGTAAGTGTCTGATGTCTGCGATATTTTTAGCTTGAAATATAGCACAGAAATATTTTAAAATAAAATTCCTCTTAACAGAAAGCATGAATTATTTTTACTTATTACAAATCGAAATCGTAAAAGTTTTCCCAGTTTATTACTTCCTCATTTAGAGCATAAAAATTCAAAATACAGTTGTACCTCTGTGAGGGACACCTCTATTTAAAGAACAATTCTGTTGGTCCCGGTCCTTTTCAAAATAGAATATTTATTTACCTTTTATGAAGGGATACCCTCTATTTAGGAGACAATTCTGTTTGAATGGTATATGTATGTATCTCTTTTAAGAGACTCTTCTATTTAAGGGGCAAAATGTCTGGTCCAATGAGTGTTCCTTACTGGGAAATACTATAATAGTTTTTAATTAAATTTCAGAAATATTTCATTAAACAATTATTACTTGAAGTAATGACGAATAATTATTCATTATGTTATTGCATAATGCTAACGACTCCTGGAGATCATCGACTGCCAAAGTAAAATCTTGTACACAAGAAGGGATCCACGGGTTTTGAGTGTGTGTGTGTGTGTGTGTGTGAAATATGCCAAATAAAGTTCCCATAATCTTTCTAAGAAATGAAGAATTAAAAGAAAGACAGAAATATTACAAATCTTATTGTTTAACTCGCTGAAGTTCGTAATTTTACATTTTACTTCGTTATCATCTTTAACTTTGAGATTATAGACTGAATATTTTTTAAGCACCTCATCGCTCGACTCTATCTTATGTCCTATACACTGAAAATAAATACGAAAAACGCTGAAGAAGAGCTATCCAATACTGATTTATGAATTTTACTGTCTGTGTAAATCAGTTTTACCCAAAGAAAGTTCACATCCTGACGGGAAATACCCTTAAATGAAACCTGAAGCTAAAATTGGTGAATCAGCTATTTTATTATGTTTTATGCGTTAGGTATTTGATAAATGGATAGCGAAGAAACGATAGGGACAATTGGGTTTCGAATGGCTGTACAATAAATTACAAGAATTCGACATTTAACTGTTTATAATTCCTAGAATTATAAGGAACCTTCTAGATAAAACGAAAAATTATTAAAAAGGTTGATTTATACTTTTTTTTAATGTAATATTTTTTAGAAAAATATTTGAACTAATTTTAGAGTACATAGTGTATAATGCAATAAAAATTATTAAAATGCTCATTTTCGATACATATATTTCATAGGTTCGGTCATCTTTTCAATTTTAATAGAACAATTTATTTTATATTGCTCGAATGAAATAAAAAAAATTAAAGGGAAGTAATATAAATTAACAGTAAGAAAAAACAATTGTATTATTTTCCTTCTTCCTTTCAGTTCTAAAAAAACTTTTTATTTAACTTTTAGACTATTAGTTTCTTTTCAAAAATTTACTAAAAATGTCGAGTATTAAATAGAATCATTAAAAAGAGAGTATGTTGATTCTTTTCTATTAAAACAAAATAATGAGACTTTTATCACCGTATATTCCACTTAAATTGGGCACAAAATTCCCATGAAAGCCCAATGTCATTAAAACCTAACAATCCCCTTTTTATAGAGGATTCTATTCTTTTTATTTCATTAAACAGCTGTTAGTAAAAATGAAACTGCCTCGAAGTAACAATTAATAGAGAAAAAAAAAGAAAATAAAGAATACAATACTGTTTAATAACTGAAAAAGATTAATACCGTGAATGAATACTCAAAAAAAAGCATTGCGTATGCTATAGTCAGGTGCAAAATAATTATAAATGAAATGGAATACTGAAATGAGAGAAAGCTATTTTCCATAAAATAGCAATCAGCAATATATATACAATGAATTTATTGAATGAAGTAACAGTTTTGTGTTAAAATTGTTGCTCAAAAATGAATTTTTATAAATAAAAACGGTGTTCCTTCAGCTTGTTAAAGGAAAACAATTGTAACAAATTACGATATAATTCAATATAAAACCTAAAATACACACCAACTTTTTTACTTCAAATTCAATACTTTCATTAAGATAGTAGAAGAAATTTTAGATATATTTCAAATAAATATGAAATATAACAGAAAAATATCTTGCATGACACAATTATATAGCACAAAAATTAGTACCAAAAATATTTACAAGGCCTTTTATAGCTTTTCTAAAAGTCATGAATCACTTATCGTAGTAGATATCAAAACACTTTTTATTCTTTAAGCATTCTTAATAACAAAACAAATGTATTACAACTCTTAAATAAACATAAAACTATTACTTCGCCTTCATATTCGTATTGATTGCTTTTAAATTGAAGTATCTTTATTTTTTTTTTTTATATTATTATGGCAGAGATAAAATGCAGGAAAATGCAAGACAAATAAATATGTAAAGATATCAAATGCATATAAGAAATATTTTTTCAGAAACGGTTAAATAAGTTTGAATAAGAATAAAAGATTTACAAAAACTAATGAAATGTGAAACGGATGTTCTGAATTTATGTCATAAATATCAACATTAAAAAATATATTTACAGTAACTGAAGGACTTCGTTAAGAAAAAATGAGCTTATAATATGTCAAATTTAAATAATCCATACTTCTTAAAATTAAAAACTGTAGATGTCATATTTTAACACTAAGATATCTGTATATAAATGAATAGGTTTATGTTAAGAAAACCGACTTTATAAATATAAGTAATTATGCATGAGTAATTAATAATCAATTAAGATGTATTTACATTTTTTTAATCGTATGCTGACTTTTAAATATATTTTGCTTGAATAAAATTCACCACATTAATAACTTTAAAAATTTGCAGAATACTTATAAATATAACATACTATACATTGAACATAATTATAATCTTAATCATTAAATTTTATAAGCCTTTAAAAATTTTGAATTCTATTATTCAAATTCCAATTAATTTTTATACAAATTTTGTGGAATACTTAATATTTTAATCGTTTACTAGAGAAAAATAAATTACATTCACTGTATAAGAAATAGCCTCATTTCCTAATGTGGAAAATATCCGCACTATTATTATTAGAATAGATTTTGAGCAAATTGTACCGGAATCCTTAAAAACCACATTTAAGAGGAAAATATTTTTCTTCATGCCGTGGCACGTGTGTTTACAATATTAAAATCCAATTAACGAAAGTTCTATTTATCAAATTATCAGAAATAACACACCTATAGAATTTGTTAAGCGTCCTCTGTTTTCAACAGCAAAATCAAAAATGCAAAACTAGAAGCATTTTAGTGTTTTAGTTACTTTAAAGTAGTATTGGAATAATTTGTTGTTCCAAATTTATCGCTCATATTATATTCTTATTTCTAACTATTTTAATTTCGTTCTGAGAAATGAAGGGGAAAAAAAGGTATAATGTGCTTGTTTAACACAAATAATGAACATTTTTCAAAATTGATTTCCGATATATATATATCCAAATATTCCTTACAATACGTCTCTTCTCCCCCTTCTCCCTTCTCGTGACTTCAAACTTTGTTTGAAATTCTCCTTCACTTCGAACATATCTTTTTTTCTATATTTTCATCTCAGAGATACTTATTCCATACAGCTATTTTAATGATAATTTGACAAATTTTCTCCAAAAACATACCGTTTAGTTTGTTATCAATAGCCTCTTATTTTTTTTTAAAAAAAAAAAAAAACTTACGAAGTGACTGAATATGGAAAGTTTAAATAAAAATACTTTTAATTTAAATTGCTTAAACATTTTCCTTTTAGACGTTTTTTATCTCACTCAAACCGAGAAAGAGAAGCCCTAGGCTTCTGCTCGCTCGAAATTTATACATTGTTGTTTTATACATTTTCTAAGATGGTTTTGCCTCGTAGAAACGTGGTGGAATATATTATCGAGATTTTTTAAAGATAAATTTTTTAAAAACACTTTATAATTTTTTCGGTCAAATCAAGATTAAATCTGATTTTTTTTTTCCAAACTAATTTATTAATTTAGAATTATACCACATTTTGAATAATTTTCTAATACAGCTCAGTTAATAACCTTGTATCATCTGCATTATATATATATATTATGTTATTTTTTACATTACGATTTAGTTACAAATCTTAATACTTATAATAAAAGCATTTGAAGGAATTTATAGACGTTTTTACTTATTATTTGAAAGCTTGTTAACATCGTATTAAATTATAAATAAATTCTTCAAATATTTTAATTATTTTCGGTTAACAAATAGGTTCACTGTCAAACGTAAAATGGGTAAATTGGTTACTTTGTTTTAGTTCTGAGTTTTTATCAAAAACATTTCAGCTTCCAAACGATAAATTTTAAATATTTTGAGGATAAATGAGGACAGTTATTTACGTTAATAAAGAAAACAGATAAATGCATAGATTAACGAAATAAAATGTCAAGCACCACATTAGTTTATAAGTAGTTTGGTGAGACATTTCTGAATACTTTTATTGCTGGATTATGCAGTTTTACAACTATTATTTCAGATCTATTTAATTCGTTTTAAATATAAATTATATTAAATCAAATAATGCGTAAAATCTTTATTCTTAATTTTGCTCACTATTTTAATTTTGCATCTTATGACAGTAAAAATGCTAATCGTATTTGCAGATAAAAAATGTATTAAATGTGAGAAAATGTTACTTATTTAAGCTTGCGTGCAACTTCGTTGATCTAGAGTACTAAATACATTCTTAATGATATTCTCGAATTTTTGATAATTAATGAAACTAAACGTTATTTTTATTTATTTATTTATTTTAAGCACATATTTCTTGTGTGATTAATTCGTTGTAAACAGCATTCTGAATTATTCACACAATCTGTAAAATATAATACATACAAATCTTAAGAACTCCAATTTCTTACAATTTTTTTTCAATTTTTTACAAAATGAGATTTAAATAATTTAATACAAATGATTTAGTAGCGGAAACTATGATTTCATAGAAGAAATTCAGAATACTGAACTCAGTACAATCCATTTTTAATTTGCCTGAAAATGAACTGCAGGAGAGTTACATATGGACAATTGAAAAAGGTAAGCCGCTATTTCATTAGACACGAACTATCATACTAAGCCATAGCATAACTTTCTATACCAGCTATTTCTAACCATTGGGTGACGCTAAAATTTATGAAAATCAGAAAGTAAATTATTTTTGCAACACGTTAAAAACACTTTAAGTGCGTACATATATCAATTGAAACATTTGAATTAATATACTAATTTATCATTGTTAAATAAATATTGGTTCATTTCTAATCCCGTCATTGCTGAATAAAATATATTTACCTTATAGTAATTAGCAGAATTGGAATAACGTGTGTGGTTTATTTATATATACAAATTCAAATTTAGTGTTTTATACTTTTGTTCATACCAATATCATCTTTATAAACAATTCATTTCAGAATTGTACATATGGTGATTCGAATAGTTTCCACGAACTGTTATTATAAGTAAAAATAAACATCTGTAAAATTTATGACATGTAAGCACTTTAAGTTCTTTTTATTATTGAATATAATTGGCATTGGTCAAAGATAAATTCTTCCGAACTTCACAAAAATAATTAAAAAATATTTGAAAATAAATGAATCATTATCTGTTTTATTATATATACTACGATATTTATATGTAAACAAACTCATTCTTAATTACAAATTGAAATTTTTTTTATTAAAATTAAAAAACTGAAATATTCAGAATTAATTGGAAAAAAATCGGTAAATTATCAAATTAACCTAAAATGCAAATTAAAAATATTATCATTATTCAAAAAATAATGAGAAAGCCTTACATGTACCGAAATTCTATTACAAATACATACTAATATTAACTCAATACAAATATAAAACATCAATTGAAATTTACAATAAATTTAAATATAAACCCACCTTAAACAGCATAACAAACACCAAGAGATAATAATTTGTGAAAAACAAAAATGGAGATAATGTAATTTAAATAACGTCCGATACTTCGAAATAGAGAATATTTTTTTTTAAATTTATTGAATCTAACCATCACATCTTCATCAATTTCGTTATCATAAAAAGTATAGACCAAGAATAATGAAAAAGACATAAACGAATAGAAATCAACAACAGAAAAATGAAGTAAGAAAAATAATACATTATGTACTTTATATATATATATATATATATATATATATATATATATATATATATATTGTACCGTTTGAAGATAATTTATCGTTATTCAGACAAATAGGTAAATTCTGATTTTTAAGTTTAAAGTATTTAATGTGACTATGTACAGCGATTATACAAAAAATATGTGACAGGAGATACCAAGACGTCCGTCTGGACCGGGAACCAAGCAGGGACTGACGCTCTTTTAGGGCCATCGACCTCCAACGGTTTCTCGTCGGCGAATTCCCCCAATCTTCACAAGCTGCCGAAATAGCCACGGTCCCCCTTCTGCTGACATCTCGGGGATCAGGTGTCGCTCGGGCAGTCCAGATGCATGAGTGTCAAAGTTGGTAGCTCGACCAATAAACATTGAAGAAGGCCGAGGAAAGTGGATATGCCACAGACGTTACAATATATATATATATAATAACACATCGATCAATAACTCCCGAGACTAACCCAGAGATGGCGCTCGTAGTAAACCAGTAACCAGGTCTTTCTAGAGTACTAACCTTTGCTTGAAACGTGTCAAAATTTTAAGTCGATCGGACCAGGAAAAAGGTTTTTGAAGTGAAGTGAAAAGGTTTTTCCAAGTGGGTGCCGCGATTGCTTTCGATGGAACAAAACTTAACAGAGTCGATGATTCAGAGAAAGCTGTTTATCGCTATTTACTCTCGCAACAAAAAGATTTCTTGCAAAAAGTCGCAGGAAAAAGATTTGGAAAAACGATTGGAACGATTGTATCACCTAAAAGGTGATTAACAAAAGAGTGTTATGTTGATGAATAAAAATTTGCAAAAATGTGACATTTCAATGTTAGACTCAGGGGAGTTGTTATTGATCGTGTGTTATCATCTTGTTCACTAATACACAGAAATCAAGAATGTAAAATTCATTTGTATTGTGTGTGTGTGTGTCAATATTATTATTATTATTGTGTGTGTGTGTGTGTGTGTGTGTGTGTGTGTGTGTGTGTGTGTGTGTGTGTGTGTGTGTGTGTGTGTGTGTGTGTGTGTGTGTGTGTGTGTGTGTGTGTGCGCGTGCGTGCGTTGCATGCGCATGCAAAATCAAATACAATTCAGAATTAAAACAATTATTTTGAAGAAAATTATTGCAATTTATAACAGCAAAATTACATAACTAAAACTCTTTAAAAATCATCAAAACTGTATAAAAATTTTCGGACTATGATAATTTAAAGTGTGTCGAAAAATTTATTGTTGATTTAACTGTGCCATGAGACTTATAATATAAAATTTCTGCTTCTTTTCACAAACACTCTAAGGAACAATGGAGCTGTACTCGATTCGGGTCCCCCAATCATGATTCACAAGCTGTAGAGTTTTATAAAAAAGGAAAAAAACTCGTATATTTCAATTTCGTCTTATGATCTAGATCCAAAATGTCAATACCTGAAGCTAATTATCTATTTAGTAAGTTAATTCAACATAACAGTTTTGTTGAGACACTTTGTTATTCTTTGTTATATGGAATAAAAAAATCTCATATAAATCTGAGCTAAAAACATTAAACTAATTAATTTTTACACCACTAACTCTAATTACAATGTTTCTTTCTCAATACAAAATATCCCAATACATATTCAAAAACAATACATATTCAAAGGATAATTTTTAATCAAAAATATTGTATGTTCGAGAAGAATACGTATAATGAAATTATAAATGTAATAGAGTTATATCCTTCATGCTAAAAAGGAGAGTAGCTTATGATTCAGAAAAAGTAGGCAATACGTAACTGGA
>BMAW01117916.1:0-11938 GCA_019974015.1 Nephila pilipes | reverse complement strand
TTATAATAAAGATAACATTTGGAAAAACTGAAATAAACCGATGGGGGGGGGGAATTAAATTGAGTTACCTTAAAAAATGAAAAAAAAAAAAAAAAAAGTTTTCTTTAGAATAAACGACGACTTAGAAAATTATACAAGGTATCGATTCATCAGCAAAAAAATTTATGAAAATAAACTGGCATTCTAATTTGAAAAGATTGCTTGACGAAGTTATGATTCGATGTATTATAAGCAGCACAGACTGTGTATATAAATTTTAAAAAAACAGTTAAATCAGCATGGAGTAAAATTAATAACATATTTATACTTCAATTGAGTTTAAATTTACTGAGTTAATAAAAGGGACACGCTGTTGAGAGAGAGAGAGAGAGGGAATATATTTCAGTGCTCAGTTTAGCTCCAGAACATTCGATACTGTTATTTTTATGTGAAGGTGTATTAATTTCTTCTTAAATTAACAACTGTAAAAAAATACTTTAATGATTTTTTGTGACCTTTTCTAAAAATTCATACATACATGCTTTTAAAAAAAGATATTTTTAGTAATTTTATAATAAAATTTACCTGCCACCGTGCCTAATCTCTTTGACAAGCTGGGGACTAGAACAGATCCATGACATCATTCGTGGAAAAATATGGGCAAAGAAGCAGCTTCCATTATTGCGAAAACATGGACGTTCCCGTGATTTAGCTGGTGTCTATTTTTGAAACAAGGTCAAGTAACGAGGACCGCATCTGAGCTGATAGCCTACTCTCTATTTCTACGTTAACGTGAGAACTTTGAGCTCTGACAGATGCAACGTGCATCAGTTCCTCTACACGACGGATCTTTAGTGGAATCAGAATTGGAATTCGATACCATGACCACTCAGGTACAGGACCATTACATAATTTACGTAAAACGAACGAATGATTCACCGTTGATTCTTCCTTATTAGAGATTTTCTTTCTTTCTGTTATAGGACCTTGATCATCCGATTAAAGGGCAAAAATAACAATAGGATAGTATTTTTTTTTAAAAAAATTATGAGTTTTAAGGTTTTCGAAAAGGAATGTGGTTGGGGTAGTCAAGTAGTTATGGTAGTGGTCGGCGTTTATTCATTCGAGTCGTATATTCGAGTTCTGATTCCATCGTCTTTAGAGGACATACGTTCAATATTTTGAAGCTCCAAGTCTTCATGTTGCTGTGGCGTGGAAGTTAGGAGAGTAGAGTACCAGTTCAATTGTCGTCTGATCATTTGATCATTGTTTCAAATTACAAGGTTCGCCGACAACAGACCTAGTGTTGCTTCTTTATGCAACGTTAATAAACAATTAATCGAAAAGGAATGGGTCAAACAACTGCCAGTCAGTTAATTCCTGTTAATCTAAGGTTTTAAAAATTGTCCGATTTTACGTGTCATATAAATTCATTTTGTAAGCTGTTGTTCTTTGTCCAATTCTTTCGTCAACATTTGATGCACACATTTTTAGCTTTTGCTATTCATTTAATAAGTTTTATGAAATACTTCGTAAAGAAATACAGGGTGTAGCATTCAAAATGATGCATTGACAAAACATCGTCATAAATGGATACGTTAAGAATACTTCATTCGCTCAAAAAGGAGGCAAAATATTTATATTTTATAATGAAATCTTGAAGCATCTATTTCAAGTATACGCACATTGTTACTTCGACCGAAATAAAAAGGGGCGTCTCCTCAGGTAAAGGCGCACGCTGTTCTGTGGTTTGCTGGATATCAGTCAGGGAGTTAAACGCAACAGAAATTTAGAAGAGATTTTCATTCGCTCCACCTTAGAGAAAATAGGTTGAAGATGTGACGTGATAAATTTCTAGCTACAGGAAGTGAGCTGAAATCATCTGATGGTGCTTGTAAGGGTATTTTAGATCAAAAAGTGGAAACAATACGCACGGCATTCGCTAACACTCCAACGAAATCGATCAGGCGGAAATTATTAGAAGTGAAAATTTTTAAATCTGGAGTGTTTAGCTCAGGAAATTTTGATTGCAAGCTTACAAAACTCAAATTGTGCGGCACCTGTAATTGAATGACAAACCAAAGAGTTTGCAATTTTTTTTCTCTGATAAAACTAAATTCTATATTTTTAAAAGAGTAAATAATATACATAATGCATGAATCTTTGACTCGGAAAATCCCTATCAAGTGATGGAATTTTTGTTCATGAAAGCACAAAAGTGAATGTTTGGCTCAGAATGTTACATGGTCAGATTATCGCTCGGATATAGACAACAACTCTAATTCAACAGAACATAATTCTTTTTTTTTTTTTAAATTTAAGTCTTTTCCAGAGCAAAATGCAAACTTTTTACAAAATTAAATAAATAAGAAAAAGTACAAAGCAAAAACATACGATTATGCAATAAAAATCAAAGTATTCAATTAAATATTAAAACAAAAGCAAACGAAAAAGTATTAAAGAAGACAATAACATTTCTTTTCTGATATTAAAGTAAAAAGCAGACGATAAATTATTGAATCGAATATTTTAAGTTAAATGCAATTATTTCTGCCTTAAAATATAAAATAAATCTCTGTATATTACTCTATTATTAACGATTACAAAATAACATCCTCTGGTTTTAAATGATATTCTTATAAAAATATTAATTGCACTGTTCAGTGCTAATAAAGGAGAAAGAAAAAGCAGTTGTTATAATTTTTCGTTTTTCCGTGCGAGCCATCAGATAAGCTCTAACTCATTTCCTCGCTCACAGTAAATGGAAATAAAACGTTCATTTTCTGTGTCACTTACCCGAAATGGTGAATAACCACAGACAAGAGTTTTGCGTTTTAGATTATACGGAATCTACGTTACGTGTTTCTCAGCACAGAGTACAAAGTGTGACAACTAAATAACGGGACTAATGTAGTAGAACATTTTATTTTGACTTCATGCGTATTTCTTTATTATCACTTTCAATACACACCCCTCCGCTATCTATACAACGATCCATGTGAATCTTTCATTGTTCGAAACAGTGCTGGAAGTCTTCTGTCAGCTCTTTCAGAACGCGCGCCATTTCTCTTTCACAGCTTCGACGGACTCAAATATTGTTCCTTTTAATGCAGGTTTCACCTTAGGAAATAGATAGAAGTCGTATGGCTCAAGATCCGGGGAATAAGGGGGATGTTTTATCACAGGTATGCTGCACTTGGATAGAAACCCCTTGACAGACAATGTCTTGGTGGAGAGCCCATGACCTGTTCTTCCATAATTCGAGTCGTTTTTTCCTTATTCTTTCACGGAGCTCAGCAAAAACGGGAAGGTAGTAATATTGATTAATAGTCTGGCCTTCAGGAATAAAGCAAAGGTACACAACCCCACGAATATCCCCCCCCAATCATCATAACTTTGAATTTTGATTTGCTCATTCGAGCTTCTTTGGCTTTCGGTGAAGAGGGACTCTTCCAGTGCAAGGACTAACGCTTCGTTTCAAGATCATAACAATTCGTCACACGTTATTATCCTTTCCAATGAGTCTGGGTCATTTTCAATGGCATTCAAAGTGTCAGTGCAAACTTTTTGCGAGCTTCTTGTTGTTCAAACGTGATAATTTTAGGCACCATTTTGACACGCATTTTTGCTTGATAAAATTGTTATACAAAATTTGCCTCATGGATTCTTTGTCAATTCCTGTAGTCTCAGAAATCGCACAAATACTTAACTGACGATCAGATCGAACCAGATTGGTTAGTTTTCGATATTATCAACCGTTTTTGACGCAGAAGGGCGACTCGGGTGTGAATCATCTTCAACGTCTTCTCGGTCATCTTGAAAACGCTTAAACCACTAAAAACACGGGCACGTGATAAATATTCATGGACATACACTTCTTTCAATAAAGCATAAATTTCAGTAGCGGCCTTTCCAAGCTTCATGCTAAATTTCGCAACAGTTAGTTGCTCACTTATCATTTTTCCAGCGAAAAAAAAAATAAATAACTGTAATGTGAACGAAGGCTACGGTATACAAATTTATTTACAGGAGCGAGAGACACTGCATTCGAAAGAGAAAGCTCCACGCTAAACAGCTGTCGGATGCTGGCGTTTGACGCATGCATACTTCTGTATCAGCGTCAGTCTTGATATTTATTATTCATACCTCGTATTCTGTAGAAAACATGGAACTCATACGATGGGATCCAGCACTGGTTTCGCGGATTCAAGAAAGAACATTGTGTTAAAGAACGAGGTCTGGGTGACTGAGTACTTCGCATAAAGTAGGATAGAGTTTAAAACTGTTTCGCAACTAGGCCACAGAAATTAACGCATTAAAGGCCATGAATTGCTTGGAAAATTTTACGTCAGTAATTTAAGTTCAAAATAGCACCATTTTCAGTTAGAACGTCAACAATAGCATGATAAAACATCTCTGGGGAGAATTAGATTACCGTTTTGATGTCTATTATGTAAAGAAAAGAATACGTAAAGAACATTTGTAACTCTTTGAAAACAAAATTGAAAAGTTCATTTTTTTAATGAGGTGTTGCTAATTTTAATATTATAATATTTCGCAAAATGTAGTAAATTATTTTGTAATCACCCAGTATATTAATAAAAATTGTTTGGTAAACGCTCTCAAATGTATAGGTATGAGTCCTTATTCTCGAGAATGATTTATTACAAACCTGTGTTCAAAATTTCTTCTAAAAGTTAGTAGTGCCCGAACATTTGTCAATTTTATTCCTCAGGTAAGAAACAAACATGTTAAAGTGTCATCCACTTTTTCTGCCAGGATAATTTGGTAGTTCTAAGTCCTTTTAAACACATATATGGAGAATAGCTGAGTTTTACATGCGAGTTATATTTCCGCAGTCATTCTGAAGAAATATCCATTTTAACGCAAGGGGTTTTTTATGCAATTTTCTCGTTGCATCTTAACCTTTTATTTCCCGAAGGGACTTTAAAAGCCCCATCAAGAAAATCGCTCAATAGAACGTAAATTTTCAGTAAGATCCCATTGGATCTTTAAAGACCCTTGTATTTTAAGCTTTTATTTACCAAAACTAAATGGCAGCCGGAACTCATTTTGTACTGTGGAGATTTACAGAGATATTTAGCTGCTAACATGTTGTTCAAAGTGGTCATTTTGGAAGAAGAGCTATTGCTTATTTTCTAAGCCTTAGATCTGTTATTATGGAGGTAAATCTTTTATATTTTCGATGCATGTTTGTATGTATTTCACTAATATTAGGGTTTCATTTTGAGAGTCAAAGCTTCATTTCTTCTTGAGTAAGGAAAGATTTTCTTACTGAACTGTCTAGGCCTAGCTGGGACTCTGAAATCTTTCATTTATATAAATATTGTATCGTTTAGGCTTAGTTGGTATATTTTTCCTTCAAAGTATAGGCTTTATTTTTACAATGAATTATTATGCATTTTTTATTTAATTTAGGTGCTCGCGGTAGCCTAGGGCTCATGATCGTGGATTTGTTTTCATTGAGTCGGGGGTTCGAGATCTTATTCCACTAAAGACCCGCCGTGTTGTAGGGCTGGTGCACGCTAAATGTGGTCAAAGTCCCAAGTCCTCCCTTAATATGATGTGGAAGTTTGGAGAGGGAGGTACCAGATCAGGTGTCGTCCTCGTCACTTGACCGGTGTTCAAAATTTCGAGGTCCGTCGCCAATAGCCATCGTGTTGCTTCTCAGTGGGACGCTAATAAGCAATCGCAATCCCACAGTGCAGGTCAGCACAAACATTATCTGAATAACACCACCAGTTTTATCAATCTGTAAGACTTATTCCAATATAAATGTTTAAACAAATATTTTACGGAATGTAATTTTAATATTCTGCTCGATAAATGATTTTGAAAAATAAAAGTTCCAACCTGAATGCAATTGTATTCCATACACAGAAACTCTAAACGAAATGTAATAAATGATACAGATAATGGAAAAACACGAATGACCATCAACGCTGAATCAATTAATTTATTCGGCTGAGAATGATGGAAACACCTATAAGACGAGATGAGAAAATGTGATTTTAATTGGGCGTTGTACCTTCCTTTGGATTTCACAATTACTCATATTTGAAATGGAAGATATGCAAACAAGTTTCGAACATTTTCTGGACGGACAGAGAGCCATTAATAACGGGAGAGATTTCTTGAGTGACAGCAGTGCATAAAATCTATTCATCATTCTTCTCTCTAATCTGACTCGTAAGAGTTAAGTAACGTTCATACCGAAAGACGTTTGAATTTAGATTTATGTTTTGATAAATAAGACTCAATGTGTTTTGGTGGAGTGCATTGTGGTTTTCGTAAACTTTAAAAATAGAATACCCTCCTTCTTCTGGAAACAAACAAAAGAATTGTTGAATGAATGTAGTTCTTGGAATTATCAAGATTTGTAAAAACTGTAACACATTTCTTTCAAGATGATTAGATTGGAAACATATAAAAATTTCTCTGGCTATTTCTATCTAAGTTATACGTTGCGAAACGTGAAGGAGCTGAAATTTCTTATTTGTACACCTAAATGGAGTGTATAATTTAAAATTTAAGTACGAAAAATATGTATTGAACAGTAAACTATCTTGATGATAATCATAATTGAAACGCAGTGTGAAATATCAATAGTTCAAACAATGATAAAAACAAATCAAATCTATAAGAAACTTGCACGAGTTTTCTGTAATAACTGAACCGTATGGTAATTAGTAGCATTAATTAACAGATTTTAGAATACAAATGTCATTTTTTGGATAAAGATTTAGTCAAACTCAGGTGAGATTTATTTCGATTCTGATTAAGGTTGTCAAAAAATGGAATAGTTCTAACTCTTTTACAAACGCTTTTTTCTTACTCCCTTTCGTTCAACATTTATGTATGTTTCAACATATGGAGCTCTAAAATTCGTCATTTATAACGCTACATACAAAGGCTTTTGGAATGTCGCTTTAGAGGTTAATCGAAAGAATATAAGCCGGAGAAATCATCCGAGTTACTCCAATATAAATTAAATTGAATAAGACACACTTTTTTAAAATTCAAAAACACACAAAGAAGTTAATTCAGAGTTTAAATTATGAAAATTTAAAGTCTCAGCTGAAAATTAAGAATTTAAATTACTTGATCCAAACCAAAAATAGAAAAATAAATACTGCGAAATGAAAAAGGAAAGATGATGCAATAATTAATCTCCCTGAAAATGTAACAAATTTAAAAGGAAAGTAAATTAAAAAAATGAAACAAAAATCAGAAATATCAAAAAAATTGTAGAAATTGAAAAAAATAATAAAATCAAAATTTTTTTTGTTAAAAAACAGGAAAATGAAAAATAATACATTTAAAGTTATATAACAGGCTATAATTGTTAAGTTGGGTTATTCTAGAATTATTAGCCAAACTATATATAAATGAGTAAGTCAGTATTGTATATAAAATTCAATTTAATTTAATTATCCGCAGATAAAACTATCAGTAGGATTAATTCATTAGGCCATAATAGTTACATTATTACTGTAATTTATATACTATGTAATCGTTAGCGCATCGTTTAATATAAAACAAGCCAAATTGTGAGAGAAAAGTTTATGAAATGAAACACTAGGTGTTGGGATACTGAATACCAAGCATCACTTTTCACCAATTTTAATACTTAATTCACTGCTGCAAATAATCATAATAATATTTTTGAATTGTTTGAGAAATTCGGAATAGTAAAATTATCAAAATATAGGGTTATTCAAAATGATTCATCATACTTAAAATTCCATATGATGAATCATTTTGAATAACAAATTAACCACACAGAATGAAAGCAATAAATGAATGCAAAAGGAAAATATGGAAGTGTTTTGCAAGCGTTCGATATAACTTCCTTTAGTGCCAAATATTATGTTAAATTGATATGTAAATTCCTGCCAGACACGTTGTAAAATATCAGTGGTAATTGATTGTACAGCAGAAATCTGTTGTTGAAATTCAAACAAATTTGTGGGTAATGGTGATGCATAAGTTTTATCTTTTACAAACCGCCAAAGGAAGAAATCACAAGGTCCATATCAAGTGACTTGCGTGGCCAGCTGTGAGACATCAAGTCATCTGGTCCCCAGCGACCGATCGAACTGCGAGGTTACTCCGTGAGAGCTTCTAACACCACTTTCGTGTAATAGCTTCAAGAAGAACACATGAGGGTCATCTGTTTTTCACAATATAAGACTTATACATTTTTCCTAGTATTCATGCATTACTCATCATTCTGTGTCGTTTATTTTTGAAAATATGGCATTTTGAAATCGGATGAATCGTTTTGAATAACCCCGTACTTGTGCTTTTCTGAGTAGTGTGGGCGCTGTTTGAGTCGAATTTTCTTCTTGCATTGCTGTCTTTTCTTTCTTATTTCATTAAGATAATGGAGTTGCTTTAGACAAGAAAAACAGACTTTGATATATGCCAAGTTTAAATAATTTCACATTTTGACATAAAAAGCAATGGAAGATTTATTTTAACCTTGAGATATCTGTATACTTCTGTATGCATTGATCCACAAAGGAAATCATATTTATAAGCATTCGGCGGCCAGCTGCTTTTCAACCCCGTGTGGGGGGGATAGAGTGAGTCGTTGGCTTTGGAGTGCTAGCGATGTTTCGAAACCTGGTCCAGTGGGTCCGAAGGAAAGTTGACCGGTCGCTTTTTCACATGCCTTAACCAACTGGGCAAAAGATAACACCCCATTCGGGCCAGTAAGTAAGGCATTTTAACTTCTGGCGCTGTTGTAGAAGTGAATCGCTGCATACTCTCCCTCCAGTATCATCGTGATGATACGAAGAGAATCATTGGTATTTTTTTATACAGAAGTTTGCTGTTGATTTTTTCAGCCATTACTGCAATTGATATACATTCCCTCCCAGATGAAATGAGTTTTGCTTGGGAAAGTTTCCATTTGAGTCATCGACTACTCAGATTCCATTATGCATCGTGTTGAGTGACGGGTCTCGTCGACATGTGTGCCAGAGCCAGAATATCTCTAGTTATGCTTTGAGTGCTTTTGTCTCAGTTAGACATACAGAGGCAGAGGCAAGTATTTTGCGTCGGGGGTATATGCAATCAGTAGGTATAGGCTGAATATGCAATCAGTAGGTATAGGTTGTGCAGCCATCTAGTATTCAAGTCCTGAGTCACCACTTCGGCGCTGGATGAAACTTCGGGAGATGTTACACTACACCATGCCCCTTGGAGGGGAAGAGAGTGAGTTGTTGACCTTGGCTTTGGAATGCTAGCGATGTTTCGAATCCTGGTCCAGTGGGTCCGAAGGAAAGTTGACTGGTCGCTTTTTGTCATGCCTTAACCAACTAGGCTAAAGACAACGCTCCTTTAGGGCTAGTTAGTAAGGCATTTAATTTCTGGCGTTGTTGTAGAAGAGAGTCGCTGCAAGCATAAGTAATTATGTATGCGTAATTGATAATCAATAACTGTATTTAAATTTGTAAGTCGTGTACTTACTTTTAGATACAACTTGCAAAAGTTACTACATTTGTAATTTTATAAATTTGCAGTGTAATTTTAAACATAACATTATATACACTGGAAATAATTATAATTTTAAAATTTAGAAGTTATAAAGTGTTGAATTTTTAAAATTTTGTGATTAAAAATTTCTGTAACTTTTTATACAAATATTGTGTAACGTTTAAAACATGTGAGTACTTGTTAGAAAAAAATTATGCTCAGTTCATTGCTAATAACCTCATTTCATACAGTAGAAAATATTAAAACTTTGGATTACACAAACTCCGGTAGAATTTTAGGAAAATGAACGTAAATAAGGCAATTTTTTTTTCTTTATGGTGTGGAACGTGTATTGACAGTTTTAAAATTTAATTTTCAAAAATGTTCTATTTATCTTAAATTCTTCTAAATAATACATCTACAGAATCAACGAAGCACACTCTATATTTTAAAAATAAAATTTAAAAAATACAAAATTTGAGTCGTTTTAGTTGTCGTAATTACCTCAATACAACAAAAACGCCTGCTTTTTATTTAATAAATATCTGTAAATCAAAATTTGAAACAAAGTATGGAACTATTATTTATACTCAACTTATTTAATTGAAGATTATTTTAGAAACTCGCATTTCATCTTTGTTTAATACAGACAACAGAAATTCTAACCTCTAGGGCACTGCTTGATCGAGTCCGTGGACATGCGCAGTCCGCCAGCCTTTACTGAGATTGAGAAAATGGCAACAAAGTTATCTGTGAATAAATAGGAAAACGGAGATAGTAAGTCTGTAAGCGTCGCACATTTATTAAAGGAAGGAACTTCTGTCGGGTTCCAACGCGTTCGCACAAAAGGCCGCCGTCAGCAAGATAAATATCGAATTAATTCTGTCGTCTCTCCAGAATGGAAGGACGCGCAACGAAGATTTAAAGATAAAAGTTCCTCTTAGCTCCAATCTCGGACGAAATTTAGCAGCGATTTTCGGGCTTTTCTTGTCTAATGGCACGAGTTTAAAATTGCAGGATATTTTCGTGTCAGTTGAGACGTTCTGAATGGAGTGTTTATGTTCTTATTGATGAGGATTTGTGAAAAATGAATGGTCGAAGAGCTAGACCGAAGCACATATTACTCACAATCAGAAAATAGCTTAGCAGTGAACGGAACCTTTTGTGCAAATGGATAGAAAATGTATGTCTATATCTGAATGGTACGATCAATTTAACGTGAGAGAAATTACTTCTGTCGCAATATGTTTCAGAACTGTTGATGGGTTACATTTGATAATGAGGATTTGAAAGATTCTGATGGGGTTAAAGACCGTATAGACTCAAGAAATGCTCCGTTTATTTAAATAACAATACAATAGGGAAAGGCGTTATTTATTTTGTTTTTAAGTATGTAAATTCTGATGTTTCCATTTTTATTCAGATTTATAGATGTTAAAATACTCTCTCAATGTACTAAATAGTATTTGGAGCCAAATTGAATATTTTGGGTTAATTTTATTACATTATAAAATTATCGCTAATTATTTAATACAAGTATATATATATATATATATATATATATATGTGTGTGTGTGTGTGTGTGTGTGCTTGTGTGGGTGTGTATGTGTGTGAATCAGTAAGGGTGTGTGTAGATAATTCAATATATTTAAATGTATTTAAACATCAATACCTTAATCCAAAACAAGTTAGAAAGTAAACTCAATAATTAAAAATAAAACAATTTGTAAAAAATCATAACTGTACCATTTAGTAAAAAGATAAACAACAACCCCCATAAATATACAGGTAAAATATTGTAAACAAAGAAAAATAAAAATAAAAAGGCAAATTTATCTATAAAAGAATAAAAATTATACTATAGAAAATTCCAAAATTAATTAAAGGAAAACATAATTTGACAACAACCAAAACTATTATAAAGAGATAAAGTGAAGAACTGAAAAATCTAGATATTTAAGGAAAGCAAAATAAAGAATTTTATTTACTTAATGTTGTAACAGGTTTTAGATTGTAATATATATATATAAATATATACTGAGTTTTTCCGGAATTATTAACCAAACTATCCTCATCAACAAAATATATTATTCAAAAATATTTATAAAACTAAAGATACATTTGAATTGAGATCAAAGATAAACCAATTAATTGCTTAAACATATAAGAAGAAAACCAAGTAATCCCATAGGAATCCAAATTATCAAATTATTATAACTAAAAGAACCAAAGAATATTATTAAAAAACAAAACATACACCAGTATAAAATAAACTTGTATAATCATAGTCCCATGTGAGTAGCTTTAGCAAACATGGGGACAAATTACCCGCAATTTTCAATTACGAGTATTAATGAATTGAAAAGGCAAACGATAACAACACTATCTACCAAACAGTGTCAAGACTAAATGAAAACTTTAAAAAAAATATTGAAGAAATATATTAAAGGAAAGA
>BMAW01117914.1:11975-40956 GCA_019974015.1 Nephila pilipes | reverse complement strand
ATATGGTGTATTTATCTTTTGCCTAATCATTTTGTTTTTAGAACGATTAATTATTTGTCTGCCATTTTGGCTGAATGTCTTCGCGTGTTACTATGATAATGTAAAACTTATTTTGTAATTTGATCTATAATATTTGTATAATGTTTTTGGTTCTTTATTTGTATTATGTTTTAGATATGTTTGGATTTCTTTGGGATTGCTTGGTTTTGTTTTCTTTTCAAATGATATTATAATAAGTTTATTATTGATCTCTGCTCAGTTGTAACCTTTGGTCTTATAACCTTTGGTCTTTGGTCTTATTTGGTCTTTAACATGATTTAATTCACTGATAGGGATAGTTTGGCCATTAATTTTGGAATAATCCAGCCTAATAGTCTGCAACCTGTTACAACAATAATTAAAAAAAATTCTATTTTTGTTATCCAATAATTGGTTGTTGTTTTTTTCAGTTTTTCTATTTACACCTATCTTTTTTGACAAGTTTGGTAGCTGTCATTTTGATTTTTCATTTAATTTACTTCTCTTTGGAAATTTCTTTTGCATGTAAATTTTGTCTTTTATAATTTAATTATCATATTTATCTATATCCATATTTTGTTTGCACTGTTTCATTTACATATTTATGTTTTTGACTCAATAGTACAATAAAGATTTCTTCCATACCGTATTATTTTTTTAAATATTGAGATTATTTTTTAACTTGTTTAGGATTGTGATGAATTAGTTTTTATTTAGAATTAAAAAAAAACAAATTATATATGTATAATCGGAAACGAAATATTTCTAAAATAAATATTATTTTCAGACTTACCTTCTCTCTAGTCCCTCGCCAAATTAAGTGCAAAATCCAAATACAAATGATACTGGATTACTGACTTTTGAAAGCCATCCCATCGTTATGTCACTGCGGCATGTCAAGCCGATGATTTTATAATTGGTATTATACAAATACACGTGAACGTAAGTCAATAAATTACATGTGCAATTTATACACAAACGTATCTACGTTAATTAAGACTAAGCACATTTTGTAAAACATACAAAGTAATAATAACGTTAAAATAATAACTATGCTTGTTAATAAACTTCATAAAAATTTGAGTAGCTGGAAAACACATGCTTAGTTTATGCCTTAACTTATCTAAACTAACTGTAATTCTGAGCAAGCATTTTTTTTTTTTTTTTTTGTATCAAAATAACATTTTGTATCAGCAGAGAAATGAGGAAAGTGACTATGTTATTAATGAGGGTAAAACCATATGAAAGATTACGTGTGATACGATTTATAGTATACCTTTGCAAAAGCTCGTTATTTTTATTTTCTTTTTTTGCGCAACGTTGATTATTCTTAAGTTAATTGCTTATCTGAATTATTTATTGATTGCTTTATTAACATCGCTCTCAGAAGCAAACCGCGGGCCGCGGTAGCCTAGTGGTCAAGGTCGTGGACTAGCGGCCAGCGGTTTTCGTTCATTCGCGGGTTCGATCCTTGGCCGCCAAAGTCCCGCCGTGTAGTTGGGGCTGATTCACGTTAAATCTGTTCGGTGCCCAAAGTCCTCCCGTTGGCGTGGTGTGAATGTTAGGAGAGGGGGTGCAAGCTCAGGTGTCGTCCTCGTCACTTGACCAGGGTTAAAAATTACGAGGTCAATCACCAATAGCCCCCGTGTTGCTTCTAGTGCAATGTTAATAAAAACTAAACTAAAAGAAGCAAAACGCAGGCTATTGTCGTCCGAATTCATAATTTAAATCTCGGTCAAGTGAAGAGGACGACACCTGAGTACCAAACTTCCACATCACTTTGTAAGGAGGACTTTGGACCTCTGCATATTAAATGCGCATCAGCCCAGCTACAAGGCGAGTCTTAAGTGTTGCTGGAACAACGATTGTTCAATTCTTATGCCAACTAATGGCTGCACAAACCAGGTCAGCTTAATAAATAAGAAATGTTATAAAGTATAGAACATTATAAATTGAAAAATAATTGCTAATTCTTAAAATGAATTTCATAATTCTGTATTTAGGCATTTGTAAATTACTATTATACATTTTATGTTAACAGCTTTATTTATTTTTGTATATTTGTAAGTTTTACTTTATTGTTAACATTTAGAATTGTAATTATTAATATTTAAAATAATACACTTGTAAATCTGGAAACAATTTCATTGCAACATTTTGCACTTTACCGGATTGGCAACGGTCCGAATGTTGACAGTAGCTTCTTTGCAACGTTTTTACTTTAGCGACAACTAAGCCTAAGAAATAAAAGTGTTCGACTAATTTTTATGCAATTTTTCTGTATTTCAAATATAAAAGGATAATTATTCCTTACAGTGTCATCAGGATTCGAACCAATGATTCTAAGGAAACGACGCCAGCCACGAATTGGCAAACATGACCACTAGGCTATCATGGCCACTTGCTGACCTGGAATCGGGTTTTCTGTTATTATATTACATGTCATAATTTGGCCATAGAAGTTAAACATTTACGAGATCGTGGCCAGTGTTGTTTCACTCAATTCAGGCGTTCGAGAACTAATTCCGCTAAAGTTCCCCCGTGGATTTCATTCAGTCGTGGGTTCGATCCTTGGCCGCTAAAGACCAGCCATGTAGCCGGGGCTGATGCACGTTAAATCTGTCGGGGCCCAAAGTCCTCCCATTGGCGTGGTGTGGATGTTAGGATGGGGGTGTCAGATCAAGTTTCGTCCTCGTCGCTTGACCGAGGTTCAGAATTACGAGGTCCGTTGCCAGTAGTCCTCATGTTGCTTCTAGTGCAACGTTAATAAAAAACTAAACTGAAAAAAAAAACTAATCATCTAAAGTTCCGCCTTATAATAGAGCTGAGGCACGTTAAATCAGTCGGGCTAAAAGCTCTCAAGTTGGTAGATTGCAGAAGTTAAGAGAGTTCAGCTGTCGTCCTCATCATATGATCATGAGTCAAAATCACATGGTTCGTTGCCAGTTTTGCAATGTTATTGGCAACGAATGTTTTGCTCGTAAGTGTGACGTTCATAATTAATCAATATAGTATGTTTGCATCAGTAAATTTTGGAACATTGAATCAGTTTCAGTTAAAGAAAGTTTCTTCATTGGTTATACAACCTTTTTGTCCAAAATATTTAAATGTTTATAAGTTAATATTTGCTTGTAATATATAATATACATTAAATTACATTAATATATAATATACATTGAATTACATTAATATATAATATACATTGAATTACATTAATATATAATATTCATTAACTATAGTATACATTAAATTAGGTGAATGATTTGAAATGACTTCATAAGAAGTAAGAAAATCAATCATTTTAATATTGTATCGCCAACATCTGACTTTATTTCATAGAAGTAATTAAATAAAAGTAGAATGGAATCCCTGTTTGACATTATCTTATAGATCAGTTAAATAACATACATAAATTAAATTACCATCTCATCCAGTCAATAAACTTCATTTTTTGGACAAATAATATCCAGTAGGTCTTATAAATTTTTTAATCACATAAATTGAGCGGAATGAAATCTCAATTTGTTGAGGAAAAATAATGTCCTTTAATAGGTCTTTTCATTTGTATAACTACATAGAAAAGGAATGGTATTTCAGTTTGTTTACCCTGCACTTTATTTTAATAATCAAAGTAATTCTTAACTAAGTATTTTAATTTTATGTGGCCCAAAGAATTAAACGAAAAATAATTCGGGAGTTAGAAATTCAGTGCTAACTCATAGAAGGCCTTTTACAGCATATTTGAGTATTTAAGACACAATATAAGGTTTCGATTTATATACTTATGCATAAAGTAGTATTCTTTATACAACTTTTTTATTATTGGCATGTATAAGAACTCAAGGGACTGAAAAAATACACTTATGGAACAGGCCTAATGTATTCAAAAACAATGATCAGTTACAAAGAACAACAGAATAAGATAATAAGCATACCTTGTTTTTCCTCGTTTTACATGTAAATCTCAACGGTTCTCCATACAACTAAATAAATAAATTTCGAAACTATTCTCTGTTAAAAATTGTAAGTCGCTCATAAAACCATTTCCTTGGTTTTTATTTGACCAACCGCTTTCAGAAGAAATCAAACGAGGTCATATTTTTTTTAGGACAGTAAACAACAAATACCCCGAAGGCACCAAACCTGAGTTAAGATCTCCAATTTACTGTAAGATTTGCAAAGGAAGAAACTTGTGCCGGTTGTAACATCTTAAAAACATGTGTGTGCGTGATTAATTTATTGTTATTAACTTTTTTTTCCGAACAAACAGAATTTTTACTTTCATATTGCGAGAATTGTTTATTTAGTTTCTTTTCCAAATATGTAAAAAATTACTCATGATGTATGTTTTTTAAAAAGAAGCATCCTCGATCTTTATATGTGGACCTCACGTTGTGTGATGTAACGCTTTTGCGTGCGCATGCCTGTTGAAGAACAGATAAATTAGTTAAATAGATCTAGGATATTATGAACAATCCGTTTATCTAGCAAGTCATGATGTAGCTTTGGTGAAGTCGGGCAGCAATCTGCCTCTCATTCTCGTAGTATAACGTACGGCATACACGTATGATGAATTAACGAAACTAAATTTTTAAAATTAGTTTTTGAGCTCATTATTTGAAATATTTTTCTCCAATCTTAGCACAATAAACTTCTAAATTATGATTTTTTTAAAATGTAACACGAAAGAGACACAGTTACATAATAATAGAGATGAACGCAAAGTAATAAGCATCAACTCGCCTCTGTGGTTTAGTCAGAAGAGAGCGAAACTTTCCCTGTTTGAAAAATTAAATGCAAGAACTATTCAGATCACGTGGCATTAGATTTAGGAATCTTTAGGTATTTAACGGGGCCACTAAATGTCGGTAGGAAAATCTCCCTATTAGTTCACAATGTGGGAAGATGCCAATCTATGCAGATGTACGGCGCATGTCTTAATAAATTACAAGATAAAGAGGAGTTTTATCAGGAAATAAAATAATAGAGAATTTCTCATTATAGTTGGTAATTTAAGTATAGTAAATTAATTTAATTTAATGATATTATAACATACATACATATACACATTATATATATATATATATATATATATATACATAGAGAGAGAGAGAGAGAGAGATTAATTATTTTTTATTGTAAAATACGTAGCAGGCATGTGAATATGAAACCAGAATTTTTGCATAGAAAATACACGTTTATTGAATGAAAATGAAAAACATATTTTATTCGAAGTATTGCCCATCGTTAGTTGTGCATCTCTCGGGCAATTTGTGAATGCCATGCCAAAAAAAAAATGTTCCTCTTTTTGAGGCAAACCAGCCAGCTAGCCATTTTCGTAAGATGTAAAACAAGTGCGTGTCCTGTCGGTGCAAGTAAGTGAATATCGGACGGAGCCAAGACTGGTGATTATGCCACATTCGAGTTTCCCAAATCAACGCCTCAATAGTTTGTTTGACTAGTTTTGCTGTGTGTGATGGTGCATTATCATGAAGCAAGATTTTTTTTTTTTTTTTTTTTTGAGGTTCTGGTAGTTTTTTATGCAAAGCTTGATTCAAATCGATCATTTGTTGTCGATAGTGTTCAATATCGTCAGTTTCGCCAGTTTTATCAACTCATAATACATCACGCCCTTCTGATCCCATCAAACACAAAGCATTGTCTTCCGTCCATAGCGATTTGACTTTGCAGTCGATGTAGACGGTTCGTCTGGAGTTACCATGATCTCTTAGGCTTAGGATTCTCGAAATATATCCACTTTTCATCGCCAGTCACAATTCGATGGAGATATGACTTTCTTCTGTATCTGGCAAGCAGCATTTCGCAAGTGGTTTTTCATTTTTCTGCTGTGTTTCACCTAGTTCATATGTAACCCATTTTCCCATATTCTGAATTTTTCCTATGACATTCACACGATAGAGGAGGAGTGACTTTAGCGTTTAACTGTTGTTCTTAGTCGAAGACGGGGTCGAGAATTGCTACGAATTATCGGCGGCATAGTGCAGCCTAGAAGTCGAGACAGCCTCAACTCAGCTACATTGGTATGGCTCTGTTAGTTTGATATTATTGAAACAAGTTAATATACTTAAGGCGATATTTTGAGGAAAGTTTGTATACAATTGTTGTTATAATAATAATTTGTCCAATAAATACAGTGTGTACGATCTGTCTAACGTCTCGTTGGCTGACTTATTGATTTTTAGTGTTAGTATATTGAGTTTAACTATGGTACAAGAGGCGAATAGGAATATTATTTCGCCTCAACTTTATTCATGTATTGAGCAATTATTTATATTCACATAATGTGATATGCTGAGAAAGAACTTAAATATGACTTGATTGTTTTAAATTTTTAGCTGCACTTAGAAACAACACGAGAGCTAATGGCGACGGACCTCGTGATTTTGAACCTAGGTCAAGTGACGAAGGCATATCAAAATAACTAAATCAATAAAATTAAAAATATTATTCTAAATTACAAGCAAATACAATATCATAATGAAAAAGGCATAGATTTTCTAAAATACAGGTTATACATAATAAATCCATATCGAAACATACATGAACTATTAATTAAAAATTACAACCTAGGTAAGTACAAAGCTTTCTAAAAATATATCAAATCTTTAGAGAAAAGAAAAGAATTAATGAAAAACAAAAAGGAGGCAACGTTATTTAAATACTCCCCATACTTTGGAATAGAAGAAGTTTTATAAACTAGTTTCATATTTCTAAACACAACACGTGATTATATCATTAATGGTTTAAAATCAGATTAATCAAAATTCCAGAAATGTACAGAATTTCAAAGGAGAAAAATGGAAGCTAATACATGAACACAAAAGTAAATAAGCATAGGCTTAAAAATGATCTATACCCATTAATACACACTTAAAAATATTTGTTAAAACTAAACAAATTTATAACTTATCTAAAACAAATTTTTTGTTCATATCTCATTCCAATATGACGCTATATAACCTTGTTTATAACCATCATACTTTGAGTGATTGATCGACTTCACAAATCTAAACAATTTACTAAAAAATATTTTATCATAATTTTTAAATATATAAAAACTTCTACCAAGTAATCATTTTAAATTTAATAATGTTTTGCAATAAATAAACTTACTTAAATTAGTAAATCCCAGACTATTAAAATTCATGAAAGAAACTGCTCTGATAATATTGTTGGGTAGAAAAAAATTCAAATAAAGACTTCGGAATGAAATCTCAACTCGAGATCGAACTTTATTATTTTAGAACGGAAATCCGTATGAAGAACTTTAACTGGAACAAAAAAAGATTATAATCAAAGTTAATATGAATTTGACTACAATTGAAGATAATAGGACGGTGACATAGTAATAGGACAACAGGAAGATTAAAATTTATCTCAAATGTTCAGCTTTGCGAGAAGTGTAAATATATATAGGAAGAAGATGATGCACTTCGCTTCAGTTCAGGCTTCCCTGCACAAGCTCTCGATAATAAATATGGCCCGCAGATGCAAGGCAATATGTGGACGTCGAAAAACTTTTTAATAAAAGCCAAAATGTTTTAAAAATATTATAGAGAAATGCTATTATTTTGAAAAAAAAAGCAAAACTATAGTTATATACATACACATACATATATCCACACACACACATATATATTTACACATGTATACAATACAGACACAAAACATAAATCTATTATTTTTTATTTGTCTTACCAATTTTTAAATGTTTATGAATAAAATTAATAGGATAGTTTGCTTTCATGTTAGTGATAAATGTCTGTCTTACAATTAAGATTTTTTACTTTATTACAACTTACTAAATTATTGTTTCTTTTAATATAATTAATAATAATATTTCTAAAAACTGAAATATGTAAACAGCTACTTCAGAAAGGTTCCTCATTAACATGAAATTCAAAACTATGTCTCTTGTCAAAAGTATTGCTAGTTATTCTACTAGCAGCAATTTTGAACTGTATGATAAATATTATGTTTCACAATTTACAATTATTAGTTTGAATTAGATTTAAATATATGTAAAATAAATTAGGTTCATCTGCTGAAAGTTTATTGGTTAAATACCAGTCAAACTATTACTCGATGGTTTACCTTGTGGAATACCCCTAATTTGGTAAAAAAAAAATATCTTCATTTTGTATAAAATTTTCTCTAAATACAATATTAATTAAGGAAATTTTAAATTTATCATAACCAATGAATTAAAATTATAATAGAGTAAATAATATCCTTACAAATAATTAACGGTATCTCAACTAGATTATATATGTCTATCGAATTAAAGAGGTCTTCAAAATCATAACTATGAATATCAAATATATCTTTGTCTTTTATTTTCTTAATATATAACATTTAAACTATTTTTATTATAGTAATTTTAGTAAAATTATTAATAGTATCTTAAAATATTCTTTGTAATAATTTGTTCACTTTTGTAATATAAGTATTGTAACCAATAGTGACTACTCCAAATTTGAAAGGGTCTTTATAAAATTTTAGAGTAATAAAGATTTGAGGAAATGTAATTTTATTCATTTGTAAGCCAATTTTTTTTATATAGAGCTGTAATTCTCTTATTAATTAAATGTCTCTAAAATTATTTTCTAATGAATCATTATTTTCGTCTATATATTTGTTAATAAATAAAGTATAATAATAATTACATATAATAGCATAATTATTTGGGACTTTGTCGACATAGCAAAGAATAAAGTCTTTTTGTAAGATTTACTATTAATATCTTGTGTTTTAATCCTTTCTTTTTGCATTTGAAATTTATACCATTAATATTCTTATAAATATAGTATTGACACTCATTTAATTCTTTAACTATGAAATTTTATTTAGTAGAAAAATGATGAATAAAATAATTGATCTCATAAATAATCCTTCTTTTAGTGAAATAGTTATTATTTGAGATCATAATCCTAAAACCTGCTCTCTCATGTTCGTAAATCACCTGTAATTACATGTTTATACTCTCTATTAATAAAACCTTTATATTCGGTACAATTACATTTGATTTCAAGGTCATGGTTAAGAAAGTCTAGTGGTAAGGGTAGCGGGCTTGCAACCGACGGTGTTTTTGTCAAGTCGTAGGTTCGAGCCCTCATATCACTAAAGGTATGCCATACCGCAGGCAGATGCACATGAAACATGATTGAGGTCCCAAGTCATAACGTTCCCATAATATGGAAGTCTGGAAAAAGAGGTGCCAGCTCAGGTATCGAGCTTTCCACTTAAACAAGGTTCAAAATTACGATGTCCGTCGCTAATATTTCTTGTTGTTTCTCATTGAGACATTAAAAAACAATCAATGCATTTTATTCCATACCTTTAAAATCTTATTATAATTAAAAATATATCCAATTTTTGTTTGAATTAACAGCTTTTTAAACTGTAATGTTTTAATTGGAAGTAATTTCTTACGTTTATCAAAAATATCGCTAAAATTAATCTTCTTTCTAAAAGAATAATTCTTAACACATTAAGTACAATACTATTATTACAATACTTAAGTACAATACTAAGATCTATACTATTATTTCCTTTTTTATAATTTTTGTGTTTGTACTTAGATATTTAGTAATATCTGTAATAATAAATACCATGTAATTACTCGCTGTCTATTTGGTTATATGTATGTATATATATATATATATATATATATATATATATATATATATATATGCACATGAAAGGTCTGGTTATTAAATAACGAGATTTATGCTATCAAACTTTTTATTTTGTCATTCATAATAACTTATTATCACCTTCATTATACGTCCCAACTCTATCCCTACAACGCTCCATGCCAATCTTCCATTATTCGAAACAGAGCTGAAAATCCTCTTCTGTCAGCTCCTTCAGGACGCACGGCGCTTTCTCTTTCGCACCTTCAATGAAATCAAATATCGTCCCCCATTAATGCAGATGTCACCTTAGAAAACGGATAGAAATCACATGGCCCAAGATCCGGTGAATAAGATGAATGGTCTTACACCAGGATGCTATACTTGGCTAGAAACCTCTTGATAGACAATGTAGAATGAACCAGCGCATAGTCTTGGTAAAAAAAAATTGCCGTACGGATTTTTTGTCAATTCCTACAGCCTCAAGAATAGCATGAATACTTAACCAACGGTCAGATCGTATTAGACAACCGATTTTTTCGATATTGTGATGCGATCTTGACAAAGAATGGGGAGCCGGGCGTGAATCATCTCCAAAATTTTCTCGGCTATCTTGAAAACGCTTAAACCACTCAAAAATACGTGCATGAGATAAACATTAAATTCCATACACTTCTTTCAATAAATTATAAGTTTCGGTAGTGGGTTTTCCATGATTCATGTGAAATATCTCAACAATTGGTTGCTCACTTATCCTTTTTCCGATGAAACAAAAAAGCAACTCTAATTCATCTCTAACACTACGGCTATACGGATTTGTTTATAGAAAAGAGAGGCACTATATCCTAAAGAGAAGACTTCGCGCTGAACAACTGTAGGTCGCTGGCGCATGTGGATTTCTGTGGCAGCGTCAGTCTTATTTAACAGCCAAACCTCGTGTGTATATAAAAATAATATATATATATATATATATTATAAGTACAACCTGTCTTTTGTGTCTAAAGTTTAGTCTATTTTTAGGGCCAAACGCATAGATGTGATGCATGATTAGCAATGTTTCTGTGAATTTGCTTGCTTTGCTTTAGAAATTGTAGATACAAGGTTCGGAATGTAATTTTTGAATATGTAAAAAAGTACTTTTGTGTAATTTAGGAAATATTTTAATTCAGGGGTGTCATTGAAAATGTGGATTGATGGTGTGAAAGGCTGGTGCTAGTAGAATAAGGTGACCAGACGTCCCAATTTTTAATAATTTATCCCATGTCCCGAGGGGTCTTAAGAAAGTCCCGATTTTTAGAAAGAATGCATGACAAGCTAAGGCACGACGGGAAGAATGGGAACGAAATATACGGTTTTCGGCTTCCATTAAGCTATTTAACGAGGTTATGAGTTTTATATTATTTTTGCAAATTTTATAATGTTAAACTTTAATAATAGAAATAATTGTTGAGAACTGATTATCAGGAACTACTAATCAAAGTTCGCCTCGATCAGTTGTTAGAATACGACCACCATTGTTTGGACTTAATGAACAGTGGCCTTTTTCGGCCTTGGCAGCGACTAAAACATTTTGTAGCTGTAAAATGAAGAGAGAACACTATGAACACTTCCACAGATTTTATTCTTATGACAACATGTTCCGCTAGCGATCTAGCGATCTAGAACATTGTAGCAAAGGAATTACATCTTATACGAAAATTGAAAACGGAAGGGAATTTTAAAAAGGAGATGGGTCAGGGTGTAAGGAATTTGTTGGTCGTCCACGGAGTAATACCTTCGCATACTAAGTTTTTTAACTGTCTCTCGTGCGATAGACATCATACTGCGTGCTAGTACTAGTTAAACAAATGATGTCAACAAATAAGCTATTCAGATGGTTTAAGTAAGTAATTTATTTAAGTACCAAAAGTAGATATTTTTTAAGAACCAATTTTTTAATCAAGAACAACGCCCCCCTCCCCATCATTGGTGTCCCACTTTTCGAATGTTAAAATCTGATCACCTTATAGTAGAAGTAACTTGTATGTAGCTGAGAGAGGAAGAGATGTTTCAAGTTGTGAGATTAGTTTGGATTTTTAGGATGTCTTCATCAAAAGTTTTTCAGAGGTGGTTTTTTTTTTTTTTTTTTTTTTTTTTTTTTATTACAGTTGGTTTTTTTCGGTTTGGTGTTATTTGGGGCAGCCTCCCCAGGATAACATATACTTCGGAGCCTTATAATTTATGCAATATTTTTCCTCCATTTCTTCTGTGGTCCAATATTTAGTTTTATGAGGGGCTTCGCAATTTTGACGTCAAGGTTAATGTTTTAAGGTTAATGTTTCCAGTGCTACGGCCATAAAAGTAATAGTTACAGCATTGAGTCATAAAATTGTTTCGATTCAGCTTTGACTGTCATGCGTCAAGAATTCGTCCTTTATATATATATATATATATATAACTGTTGATACAAAGAAAATGTTGAGCAGAGTAATTAATAAAAATAGCGAGGGGCTATCTAGTAGAGAGAGATATTTCGAGACATTATTTCTATATAACTCATTTTTCAGAAGCGAGCAGTTTATTTTATTGGCAGGGATTTAAATTATTTCGCTCTTTAATTTTAATGAATACATTTTATTAGCAAATTATTTTTATTAGTTCCTGTTTTACAAAAACTATTTAAGGATTATAAGGAATGGTTCATATAAAAAAAATAAAAAATTTCGATTTTAAGTTTTATTTAACTTTGTTAGTTGATAAATAAAATTTTATTAATTTATTAATAAATTAATATAATAATAGAAATAATTAAGTTAATGGTATTCAATGAGTAAATCCGAAAATATGGTTTGTAAAAATTAGTGCTCCTCCTAGAAAAAAAATTCTTCATACTACGGATTTATTGAATATTGTATTAGTGGACGTAGTTTTTACTTAAATATTTATATGTATCGAAAAACTATACAAAACTGAAGATAATTTTGAACTAAAGCAAAGTTTAGGCTTTGAATAAGCATCTGAAAAATAAACATTTTCGTAAACATTTTCATTTAGTTTAAAAAACATCAAAAGCCCGAAGAAATAATCCATATTAAGTAAAATGAAACATTTTAGTAATGATTATAAAAGACAGCTTGACCAACTATTACTTTGTAAATTGTAAAAAATGATAAAACTTTAGCGAAAAGAAAATCGCCAAATTTTAAATAATATTAACGGAATATTTTAAAAGTTTTGATTATTTATGATTAATTTGTGCAATGTTGATTTTTTTGAGTCATCTTCTTGCAATGCGAATGCTTGAAGAGTGAGTCAGAGTATTATTCTCACTTCTCGACTAGATTCAGAATAACGCGAAGACAATCATCAATATTTTATCACAAAACTCTAGAAAGATGCTGCTTGGTACATACGCATGCAGCAGATATTACACAGAAAATTGTTTTATGTCCTTAAAACAAATAAGTACCAAGTATTTCTGGACATTAAATTACTTTCAATGAAATATCAAAATAGTTACAGGGCATGAAAAATAGGTATCACTGACTGAAATAAGTATTACATTTTTTTTTACAATAATTACTTATAAAAACATCCAAGTTGGAAGTTATTTTTATAAGATCTTTTTGAAAAGCAGTCTAATCTCTACGAATTGTAAAATACGAAAATCATAACAATAATAATAATAAATAAATAAATTTAAAAACATTATAAAACTAAGAAAAAGGAAGATAAATAAAGAAAATACCTTTAAAAAATCTGATTATATCGGTTAACAGGTAGAATATGAGATCTTAAATCTCCTTGGAAAATTGAGTACCGTATAGTTAGTTGTTTCGGTAATATATCAAATCGTCTGCATAAATAATAAGTATTTGTTTTAACTTATTGTGTTTTTTAGGTCGGAGACGAGACAGCTGTAATCATATTTGAAAAAAGTAATTGGTTCGTCGTTTTTATCTTTGAGTTTCGAAAAACGAAAACCTTGTCTAAAAAGCACGTCATTGAATAAAACCTTTGCTTTGAATGGATTTTAAAATGTTATGAATACAAAGCCATTTTTGTACTCCTTGATATTCCTTTTGCATGTTCTAATTATTTGCAAATTAATTAGATCTTATCCTCTAATTCAGTTACTTAAAGTACATGCCAATCAAAAATACCCGTTTTCGGGAAAAATTTCGTAAGTTTTTTTTATTACTTTTTATTGAAACCCACATATTTACGGTTTCAAAAATAGTTTGCATTTGTTTCTAAGGTAGTTAATGCATTAATGTAAGTAATACAATTTTTTTAAGAAACATTAGACTCTTTATTTCCATTTTCTAGAAAATTGCGATTTTAATTCTTCTTGATTACGAAAAATCTCATTTCTCAAAAAGCATTACTTATATTCAAATGAAATTTTACCACAACGTTCAGTATATCTTCAGGTATGTTGTGAACTTTAAACATAGCTTGTAAGTATATAACTATTTATTTGGAGGCTATTTTTATTTTAAAAAGAAGGTGTGTTTTTTTTGTAAAATCATGTGTTTATATGTTTGGGTATAACTCAGCAAGCTTAAGAGATAACTACATTTTTTCTGCTTCACAACACAGATATATGTACATTCAATGTAATGTTGAAACAAAAAGGGAAATATGTTAATTAGAATTTGTTATATGAACTTTAGCTTAAATGACAATTTTTACTAAATTTTAAAGAAATATGGTCAAAATTTGAAAAAAAAAAAAAGAGTTCATTAAAAAAAATCTTGAGTTCACAATTATATAAACAATTGAAACTAAAAACATGAGTGTTCCACAAGAATTTCTTTCCTCCTCTTTTTTTTTCTTTTTTTTTTTTTCTTTTTTTGAGAAAAAGTGTTCCGAAGGTAATACCTAAAATGAGACCGTTTTGTTTTAAAATTTACGTCCAATAACAGTTATTTCCTTTTTTTTTTTTATCAAATCATTAAAAACTAGTCATTACAAACCAAACCTTTTCCTGGTACATTGAAATAATATCGTTTCCACATTTGTATATATATATATATATATATATATATATATATATATATAGAGAGAGAGAGAGAGAGAGAGAGAGAATTCAGTATTTTTGTTTACGAAAAAAAACTCTTCAATTTTCGGAAGAAAAGTTTTTGCTTACTTATAAATTTTTAAATATATATATATATACATATATACATGAAGATTTTCAGACAATTCTTTAATTATTCGATGGATAACTGTAATACATTCTGCTTAGAAATAGGATGTAAGGAGAATTTTTACCTTCTTTTTGTTAATATTTATTTTTAAATCAGGAAAAATGATTAAAAATATATTTTCATGCCTAAATCAACTGCGAAATGAATTCATTTTGCAGGAGTTGATGAATGAAAAGATAAATTTAATCTTAAAATTTGTTTTGTAAAAGCAATAATTGAAATGGAAAATGTGTATTTCAGAATGTTATTGATTGATGAATACCAGCAATCCTTTAAATATGTAGTACGACAACGTTTTTCAATGTTTCTGTGATAGCGACCCAATTTTCAATCATAATTTTCATCGTTCCCCCCCCCCCTCTCATACCACAACATTTTCAATAATAATGTGTTTTGATGCTAAAACTAATCTACAAGCTTAATTACAAATCTTGTAAATTACGAAAAATAACTAAATTTATTGATTTTGGATACACCGATCCGTTGCATTGATAAAACCAGAATCGATGTCTCTATTCCTCTCAGTCTTACTTCCACTAATTATTGCTGCCTTAGAAATTCTGATTTGTCTAGAACATTTTGGTATGTCTGCGCTAGATTGTCGCAAACGTATATAAATGCTGCAACTCATTCAGTTCAGCCAATCGTTATATATTTGTAATGTGTCATCTGTCGTTATCGTATCTATCGTGAGTGTGTGTATTCTGTGATAACTGCAATTCATGATATTAAATAATTACAATACTTAGATTAAATCAGAATCATGGATAAATTGTTAAGAGGGCATAAGCGAACATCAGACAACAGAGAAGCATCAACAAGTGGAGAGACGAGCGTGGTCCTGAAAGTAAAAATCAAGAAAATATTCTGAAGAATACTTAAGTTTTGGACTTACCTAATCCGAAGCAAATGAAGAAAAACTCCGGAGTGTCATTTCCACAAAAATTATTTCTGCTCTGAAAATATGAGCATTTCGTATATTATTACAACTTTCAATTTCCAACTTTTGCGAAACCGAACTTTATGCTGTAGCTGCTTTGAAGACAGACAAAATATACAATTTACAAAACAGTATTAGAACGCAGTGAAAGTTCAAATCTTCAAGCTAATGAAATGAAGCAAATCGAATAATTTTTTTTTTTGTAAGATAGCATTTCTTACAAGATAGTAGGCGATAAGTAAAAAAAAAATATTTTAAGTGAATACAAGTTTTTTTAAAATTAAAAGCAGCAAAATTAGCGCTGCGAAAAAGTACTAGAACAGAAAAAGGGAGTGTGCGAATTACAGCGAACGGTTATATCATCACACTTTCAAGGTCACCCTCAACTGAACTTTATTTAAAGACGCGTTTTTTATTTGCTTTCAATTCATTTAAATCTGATTACAAACATATTTTCTGTCACTACACCTAGTTAAAACAAAAGAGATTTCACTTGCGAAGAGGGAACAAGTTGTTTATCTGCACCAAACTGGCAAAAAGTTTAGTGAAATATCAAAAGATATAAATATTTTACTGTACTCAATTCATAATATTATTAAAAATTAAAAATGAGACTGGAATGGAGGACAAGAAGCTAAGATCAGGGGAATCGAAGAAAACTGATTGTGCAGGAAAGGTGGTAACTGGGAATCGCTGCAATAGGATTAAAAAGTTTCCAGACTAGGTATAAAACGTTCGTAAGAGCGTGAACTTTTTAGCAGAATTTTTTAATAAAAGATCCCATGAGTTCTTTATGGGTCTGAAAATTTAAGAGAGTTCAGAAGCTCCTATGAGTAGAAATCTATTCTTTATCTTTGTTTTCTGTAACAAATAATTAGATTTTGCAATTCCTTCAAGGAAGCCTCTCCAAAGTTTGATATTCTTATTTTAAATAAACGACTACAATCTTTACACTTATATATCCTTAAGAAATAACATTTGGTTTGAATTTCTTACATACGAAACATAAGAACTGGTAGAGTGGCAACGAGTGGCGTACACACGTCTTGCTAATGACTGTCATGAGGTGGGGCTAATACACATTCAATTAGTTGGGGATTTAAGTCATCATATTAGCATGGATGTGGAGAGTGGGGTGTTAACTCAAATGGTCGACTTCGTCATATGATCGTGGCTCAAAATAACGAGTCCTGTTGACAACGTTTAGCAATCCTAAGAGACGGTAATAAACAGGCGGCTGGAAACTTTCATTAATGTGTTAAATGTAAAAAAATATTTATATAATTAGAAATATTACTTATTTCTTATATATTATTTTCAATATAAATAATTTTTAATAGATTAAGTAAAAAAATCATATTTTTTGTTTTGTGTTTTCATAGTGATTTAATTTTTTTTTTCAATTTTATTATATGCATATTAATAAATGATATATAATAAAAGACATAAATGCATAATACATAAACGAAAGATTTCGTAAAGGGGGAGTCCACCAGTGTAGGGGTCCAGAGCCTCACTCTTGTTATCAGAAGGGCTTACTGGAAGCAAAAACAGTTAAATAACGTTCTTTGGAGTACTGTCCTTAACATTTGATAAATTAGTACGAACAAGTTGAAAGAGAGCATTTTATGCACGTTGTATGTGATAATATTCTGGTTTTTACTAAAAGATGTAACGTGCTAAAAGCAAATATCATGATGGTGGACTTGCAAGAACTCACTTTTTTTGTTTCAAATTTGAGAAAACTGCTACAGAACATTACAGAATGTTAAATATGGCTTTGAGTGTATAAGTTTATGGGTTCTGAGTGGTTTTTCCAACTTATAGTTAAACTTCCATGGGTGACGAAGAGTAATTTGGATGATTTATAATAGTTCAGGGCTTGTAATGTTAAGAAAGTGCTTGCTTCATTTTTCTGTGAAACGGGTTTGGCCAAGGATAAATATCTTACAATTTTGTAAAACGTAGGATATTTATCCTTGTCCATGTTTATTAGCCTGTTTGTAATAAACTCTGTCGACGATTTCGCTATTTCGAACCATTTACGTGCGGGAACAGCTTTTTCGTAGCATGAAGCACATCAAATCACAAGCGAGAATACGAATTGCTGATGTTCATTTGCAAAACTGTTTGCGTGTAGCGCCAACTTCAATCGAGATCACTATTGATGCACTAGTTCTGTGAAACTGTCAGATCTCTCACTAAACTAAAATACTTTTAAATTATTTAATAAATATATTTGGTTCCCAGCTATGTTTTATTTTCTTCAGAAATATAAATATCATTATATTTCTTGTTTTCTTATACATTAGACCAGGCAAGCGTTTGATCACGATTTCATATGTTAGGAAGCGATCATATGGTTGAAGCTGTAGCGCGCTTGCTTGTTTTAATTAACAAAAAAAAAAAAAAAAAAAAAAAAGAAAGAAAGAAATTAGGTACTTGGCACGTCGAGAAATACTATTTCTGAAATTTGGTCCGGGGTTACTGAAAAGTTTAGCCATTCATTTTCTAAAGTCAAATAGAGTAATTACAGATGCTCTAGCATGTCTGTAAGGAATATTAAATCAGAAAACTAAGTTTCCTTTTCTAATTCTGTTTGGCTTATTCTTCTATTTTTTTCTTGTAATTCTTGTGATATGATTTAGTTCTACAAATCGGCTCAAAATATTAAAAATTGACAGTCATCTCATGCAACACATCATTGGGACAAATTACTGGGTAATTCATCCGTTTTTTCTCATTCACTCAGCATTCTTAGATTGACGATATCTTCTAACATTTGTTCTAATTAAATCCCCAATCTGCAAAATAATTTAAAATAGATTTTCTTATTAGAAGTACTACGTTTTGAGACGTTCGCGGGGAATTAGGCAAAGTAGAAAGAAGTAGTAAACGTGTAATCGCGATGTTATTCACAGTTCTGGAAGATCGAATTCATGGAAATAAGATTACGCCGTTTTACATCTTCAAAAACAATCCTGTTCATTACAAAATTAAATCTTTTCTTAATCAAGAGAAAAGTTGTAATGAGAAACCGGAAGATAATACAATAATCGATTGATAAGAAATATTTGCTATTAATTTTATTACGATCTCTGAAAAAAATAAACACAAATTTTCTTTTAAAACTGAAACTTCTTATAAGGAAACTTCTTAAGGCGTAAAGTTATGAAAGATATAACAGCAAATCATTGTACATTTCTTCGAATTAGCATCCGCATCATAATATGTTGCGTGTTAAAACAGATCAATGTAGATCTTATAACTGGTCATGTTTATCATATTAATAATTGCCTTTCCGAAATTACTCCATTGGACTGTGTTCGTCATATAAGGAAGATTCAAAAAGCTTGCTATAATTTTTTTAATATCAAAGAATAACTTTTTAAAAAAGTAAAATGTACGAAGGCTATTTTTTTGCTCAAGGTCCGATCGGTTGTTAAATGGAAACCACAGATGAAATCAAAACTGCCTTATTTGGAACATTTAAATACTCATTCAAGGTACTCCTCTACACAGTCGTCCCTCCGACTGAGACATGTGTTGTAGCGTAGCAGCAACTTTCTATTACCCTCGTCATAGAAGGCAGCTACCTGTACTTTCAGCCAATTCTCGACACTGGTCTGTAGCTCGTTGTCTGAACCCAATTTCTGCCTTCCTAGCCAACATTTCATGCGAGTAAAGGAATGGAAATCGGAAGGAGTCAAGTTCGGACTGTATGGTGAGTTATCAAATACGTTCCATTGCTGTTGGAGTGACTTTGTTGCAGATGCGGTCACGTATTTGTCACCCATGAAAGTTTTTCTGTACACATTATTCATTCGTCTATAAATTTCGGTTACAGAAATGCAGACCCTCATCCTGCAGCAATCGAATGACAAAGAGCACTTCACATTTGGCGGGAAATTTTGTTGTTCGAGACGTGTTTACGTGCTCGCTGTGCACTCGGAACTGATAATTGCGACCTAACGCACCCCTTTCACTTAAAAACAAAATTATACTCTTTACGTCTCTCTTAAGCAGATTTTACGCCCAGTTATTACCTACGTCTCCCTTGTTTGGGGAGCAGCAGCCCCGACCCACCTGAAGCATATACAAACCCTTCAGAATATATTTTAAAGAATTGTTACAAATGTTCCATGGTACGTAAGGAACTCAGTAATCCATAACGACCTCCAAATTGATGGAATTGATAAATTCATAACTAAACTCTCTAGAAACATTTTTCTTTCTATCGAAAATCATGCAAAACCCTTAATCAGAGCTCAGACCATCTTTACCGATTTGAACAATAAGCAAAAATTTGCATATAAAACCACCAAATGGTTGCAACCATTAAAGCTTCCATAGCTCTACTCATCCACTCACAATAAACCATCACTGACATCGATCTCTATAAACGAACAAAATCGCACTTCCTACACCCCTACCCGAGGGGGAAATGGGAATATTCCTGTCGACCACCCCACTAATCCTAAACAACTTTCTCTTTTTTGCTTATTGCCTTGAAATTCTAACTTTGGGTTAATTCTCTAATTGTTCTTTAAAAAAAAAATAAAAAAAAAACTTGAATAATTTATCATGAGCAGAAGCGGTAAACTCTCTGGCGCTTATTTACAAATCTAATTTAGTAGTAGTAGCGACCTAACTGGATCGACGAAATTACTAGACGTACTGCTCAACACATAAGCGCACAGCGTCATCGGAAGATTTTCACGGGAATTTTCAATTCGCGACCGATCCGACCTTAAAAAAAATAGTCCTTGTAGATCAATTGTACAGGTTGGGCCCAAAGTCTTTTTTAATAATTTAATATACGGTTACATTTTTTGGGAGAATATTAGTTTTATGGTATATTATCCGAATCAGAAAAGTAAGGCTTAGGATTTAACTATGTAAAAATATGTAACCCACGAACGTGTGAAAATTATCCAAGGGTATTGTGCAAATAAAAGTATATGGAATAGTCTATTGAAGATGTGTATAAAAACTATTAAATGAAAGTAATTGATTCTTTGGTTAAAAAAAATAAATTTCCCTCTCTTTTCATTGAGTTTTTTCTTACATTACGTAACAAACAAACACAAAGCTGAAATAGATTTTTTTTATAATTGATTTATCTATATTTCACTAGTTGACAGTTATTATTGATTTTTCCAAACAGAATGTCTTTTTTTCCGCAGTTTCATAAAGTAATATTGCGAACAAATGTTTATTCGAAGTACATTTTTATAATTTATTAAACAATTTATAAAATCGTAGACCATATTTATACTTTTTTTTTCTTGTCAAGTAACATAACAAACATATATTTTACTCAAAAGAGACTTCCAACAATCTAGACTTATTCTTTGAGTTAAATAAAAATATTGCATCAAGATAGTGTGAGTGATGGTAGAGTTTATTGTCGAAAGAACCAGATGAGGTTATGCTCCGCAAAACAAGGTATAACTATGATCTAGAAGTTTGAAAAGCGGAAAAAAAATTAAAAATAAATTGACGAAAACGGATAGATCGCCAGGGGCGAGGCACCCACGTTTACCAAAGACTGTTATTAACGATATTTTTGCTCCATAAGAAAGAAAAATATCACTAGGTTACATAGGTTCCTTACCTAGTAAAAATATCAAAGAATAGCTGCATCATGAAACTCTGGCAGTAATAACAGAAATTTGAATGCTGTATTTCGCGCGCAATGTATATTTATAAATCATAACAAGGAAGTAATTAGTAAAGGAAATGTATAGCTATTTTTCATGATATATATATGTAAAGTTTATTACAACACTCAATAATCTAGTGATGTACAATGTACCAAGTCCAAATAAGATCTTGAATTTTTTTTTTTTTTTTTTTTTATAATTCATTTCTTTGAAGTGAAAATTATTGAGATCGCTAGAGCATTGAACTATATTTACAAGGTTAAAAAAGTCCCTAGGGTCATTCATAAGTGTGTAGAAATCTAAAAAGTGACCGAATTTCGTCTTCTGAATTATTTATGACAAAGAAAAAAACGTGCTCTGAAAAAAAAAAAGGAAACCAACTGATATAGCTTACAAATTACAGAAGAACGTTAATTGTGCTGTGATTCGAAAACTCTGAAATTAACTAGAATGCCAAGGAAATACGATTTCAAGTTTATTTTGTTTCGCACTTATCGTTGTAATATGACCCTAGATCTTCAAAGGGCAGTGAGGAGGAGTACCAGCTTTGATGATTACAAAATGCCTCGTAACACGTGATTAAACCCTTAAGGAGCAATAAGCGACGTCACTACATTTCGTAAACTACTGTTATTCTCCCCAATGTAACTTCATTCTTATAATAATTCGGAAGATCACATGACTTCGCACTTGATGAGCCTGTATTTTTGAAAGAAGTTTAGGTATAAATTTCTTAGCCATCAGATTCTAACATCATTTTTTTTTTGTCTTGGTTGAAAGAAACAAATAAATCAATTGGGACTAACATTTATTCGACAAAATTGAAATTTAAATCGGGTCATGTTCTTTTGATGTTTATGTGATTAATTTTCAAATCAGAAAACCTGGAGCTCTAAAATTATTTGGTTGGCTATGTTTTTATTTGTTTTGAATAGATGTTGGCTCAATTTGGCGATATAAGGTTATCACATTTGGCACAATATTTAGAATGATTTGTGTATATAAAGACTTGACTTCTTGGCGGATTTTCTCATATTCTTTTAATTTATTTGTTCTTGGTAAGCAGCAGATATGTTCTCTCGTATACTCGGGAATTCTGGATTATAGTTACTTATGCCTAACGCTTTTGTTATTTATTGATAAAATGTCTTATTATTTATTATATCAGTTGCTATTTTTATAGTAAGATATGGAAAACCCATTCAAGGGCTTTTTGCAATAGTTTATGTGTTAGGTCTTACAACGTACAAAGTACAGATATTCAAACATTTCTACTGTAATTATATTTTAGGCTCTCATCTGCCGGCCATTTTGATTTCGTGGAAGTAATGTTAATCCTATGGAATTTCTACTACCGTCCCCAAATCTTTACTATTTGAATACAATAAAGTGCACCTGAAAGAGCAAACAATAATGAAGGCTTCTGCGGAATTCATTTTTTCCTCCAATTTTTGAAAGTAATTTAAAATATCTTATAAAGACCTCCATGGACGAATAATTAAAATAGAGGTAAAAATATTTTCAAAAATCGGAGAAAAAATGTAATTCCGCAGAAGCCTTCATTATTTTTTTGCTCTTTAGGATGCAATTATTTGGATTCAAATGGATGAAATAGCAAAGAGTTGAGGATGGAAGTAGCAATTCCATAAAACTAACATTACGTATATGAAATGAAAATGGCCGGTAGACGGGAGCCTTAAGTCGCATGTTTTTAAAATTGGGGATTGATAAATCGTTGTGAAAGAAATAAATGACAGCAAAGAGCTTTTAAAATACCTTCAGATTATAACCTTTGGAGAGGAAATTCTTGTCTTGAAATCTATAACAGAATAAAAAATATGGTAATCCGGAATTGAAAATATTTGGCCATTAATATCTAGAAATTTTGAGTCAAAAAATCATATTCTATAATAGAATGGTGAATGCTGCCTTTATCCAATATTTACGAACATTTCAATGTATTTTATGTTGTTTACACGCCCTAAGTATATTCTGGTTCAAAATCCTCACCATTTTTCTGCTATGATGTTGAAAGAAGTATGATAATTGAGGTGTCGACCTTGTCATCTGACTTTGAATCAAAACTAAGAAGCATAAGCTGCGTTTAGCCGATCTTTCAGATGGACGAAGATGAACTTCTAGAGGTGAATAAGCTTTATGATATTGTTTCATGAGTTTTAAATTTTATCGAAAATGATAAAAACTTTGAATTGTGTGTGTGTGTTTTTCAATAAATGTAAGGTAACTCATGTTTGAAAGTTGAAAACTTGTTCAAAAACGAATATCTTGTGTTAAATCTAAGCACATTCTAATTTGCAAAGACTTAAAAGCGAGGGAGGGGGGGAAGGTGCATTTAAGGTAATCGATGTAAAAAAAAAAAAAAGAAATCGTAAATTGAGGGGAAATTATTTATTTATTCAATGTATACCCTCTTGCACCGAACTAGCAGAAATGGTCTTTATACTAATAAAAGGTAGTAATTCTCTTGCTTTTTAAAAGGGTTTTATAACATAATTGTTTTACTAGAAAGACACAATCTAATGGTATCTTAAGTAAAATAAAGTACAAAGATGCTGATCACTAGATAATCAATGAAATAATACGCGTAGTTTTCGAGCTATGCTTCGTACATTCTTTACTTATAGCAAAGTTTTAGTTTAGTTTTTATTAACGTCGCACTAGAAGCAACACGAGAGCTATTGGCGACGGACCTCGTAATTTTGAACCTCGGTCAAGTGACGAGGACGACACCTGAGCTGGCACTTCCCTCTCCTAACTTCCACACCACGCCAACGGGAGGACTTTAGTCTCCGACTGATTTAACAAGCATCAGTCCCGGCTACATGGCGGGTCTCTGGTAGCCAAGGATCGAACCCGCGACTGAAAGAAAACCGCCGACCACAAATCCGAAGCCATGACCACTAGGCTACCGCAGTCACCTTTACTTACAGCAAAACGAAGGTTATTGAAGATTGACCACATTAGTATTAACCCTGGGGCCCTCGCTCACTAATTGGGGATTTGTGTGTTCTCTCAGGTCCACGATTGGCCTCACAGTTTCGAACCATGGCTGGAACTAATACCCATATTTCCGTACATACTGAGAGTACGTTGCGTAAAATTCGAAACCCATATATAAGTCGAAATGTAAAAACTTTTCCAAAATGTTCGAACAGGAAGCATGGAGGGCGAAACAGTTGCCAAACTGGTGCAATACACAATTGGAATGTTTTCCAATGAAATCACTGTAAAGCAAACGAAGATAGTTATAACTCTATTAACTCTTATGATGCGGACTTTAAAGTAGACTTTTGTTTTTCTTTTTGTATAAAGGTTGCATTCGTAACATCGAAAATATAAGTTAGAAATTAAAGCAACATTCCTCTTTCTTCATTATTTTTATTTATGCAATATTTAAGGTATTCTATTATTATTTCTAGTGAATGTTTCAGTACTTTTTCTGTGGGTGAATGCAAATTTCTCCAACATCAGAAATTTGGTTTTGGCGAGCAATGCAATAAACCAGAAATATATGAACTTTCTCAAAAATGAAACTTATATTCATTTTAAAAATGATCATTTCATTTAGAATTTGATCATTTCATTTCATTGATCATTTCATTTAGAAATTGATCATTTCATTTCATTGATCATTTCAATGATCATTTCATTTCCTCACAAACTTAAGTTATATAAAATAATGAAATAAAAACGTGTTATATATCTGGCGGTTTATGGCTTGCGAATGACTAGTGGAAAAGTACCATTTTTTTTTCTTGTAGATTTGTATATAAGCCGATTCCCATAACTTAAATTACTAAAAATTCTACAAACTTTCAGCTTACACACGGAAGTATACGGTATATGTATTTATCACCACACTTATCGGCACGTGGGAGACTTTGAAACCTATTTGAATTTAACTTTAACAATCTTCATTAATGTCCACTCTTATTAAGAATCAAACCTTTTGACTGGCTCAAATTTCGCTTAATCTCAGCCCCCCACTTCCCCTTCTAACACGGATTTAATCATCACACTATGCGAAGTTTCATGAATTTACTGAGATATACATTTTTGGAACTATTAATACTTTTTTCCAGAAAAAAAAGGGGTTGAAAAACAGGGTTGATTTTTTGTGTGAAAAGAACAAGGTCGATTTTGATATAGAATTATTCAGAGCAGAATAATTTGATATCATTTATTTTCAGTTAAGCGAAAGAAGCATAAAAGGCTTCATTTTCGGTCTGTCATAAGGAAATGATTTCTTGTTTCAGTTTGACCGGGAAAATTTTGCTAGTCTTAGTACCTCTCGGGAATTCCATTAACACAACTTTTAGTCTCAATTCTAAAAGTTACGAAGTTTAAGAGATATTTTCTTTAAATTAATCTTCCGAATTCATTTCGTATTTTTCATCTTTTTTTAAAAAAAAAAAATAATAAAGCAATTTTTAATGAAATTTTCAATTGCAATTTTAACTGAAGAGGAACATAAAGTGTCTAAATTATAAAACACATAATATGAAGCATTATATTTCCTGAGTCCGTGGATCTTAAAATTCTAGAAGCTACAAAAATTTACAGCGTAAATTTGAGCAAAATTAAATAAATTCAATTTTTTAGAATATTTGACTAAAATTGTTAAGACTATACATTTTCAAAACGTGACTAAAAATTAGTCTCGTCTCAACTTCACACAACATTTTGAACAATACGTTTAGCCAACATTTAGAACGTCATTTCTTATGGATGATTAAATAAAAAGTTTCGCTTGATTTTGAAACATTTTATTCAAGTAACTAGAGAAGAAATTGTGGAACCCTCAATCATAATGACGAGAAATGTCGAGAAAATATGAAATGGCGTTGGAAATCTGTGTACAGGGTGCCAATGTGTCTTATAAGTTACAAAATTTGCCCGGAGTAAAGATTAGTGAGAAAATAATTCGATATAAAAACCAACGTTTTTAAAAACAACGATTTTATATGGTGGCAAAGTTTATTAAAGAAAATTATTGAAATATTAGTTAAAACTGTTGGTTATTTTTAACTTTAAAATTTACTAAAAAAGAGATATTTGTGAGCGTATTAAAAAATTCATAATACACATAAAATCAAAACATGTATTTGAAAATTTGTAAGTCATTCTATTAAAAAAAAAATGGGAACCAGAATTCAGAAAAAATTATTGTGATAAGACATGGTGCCAAATATTGGAAACTTTCTTTCTTGCGAATGATTACTGTCTAAAAGTCAGCAACCCTTACTATCTCGGAGATAGTAAAGGGGAGATAGTATCTCCCCTTTGTGAGTACAATAGTTTTACGAGGCCTCATGTGGTGTGGGGAGTGCCCGGTGTTCCCAGAGGGGAAAAGAAATTTTTTCCCGAATCCTAAAAGCGCCGAGAGGAAAGAATATTTTGACTTATTAAAATTATTGAAATATTAGTTAAAACTTCTCGCAAACGTCTAAATATTGCATTGTTAGGCCAGTACGAACGATTCCCAAAATTTCAAAGCTCTAGCTTGATGGGAAGTTGGTTAAATTAACGATCGAAAATTTGATGACACACACACACACACACACCAAGTGAAATTCAGAAAAACATTGTAAAATAATTCGATATAAAAACCAACGTTTTTAAAAGCAACGTTTTTATATGGTGGCAAAGTTTATTAGAGAAAATTATTGAAATATTAGTTAATACTGTTAGTTATTTTATCTTTAAAATTTACTTAAAAAGAGACATTTGTGAGCGTATTAAAAAATTCATAATATAAAATCAAAACATGCATTTGAAAGTTTGTAAGTCATTCTATTAAAAAAAAAAATGGGAACCAGAATTCAGAAAAAATTATTGTGATAAGATATGGCGCCTAATATTGGAAACTTTCTTTCTTGCGAATGATTACTGACTAAAAGTCAGCAACCCTTACTATCTCGGAGATTGTAAAGGGGAGATAGTATCTCCCCTTTGTGAGTACAAAAGGTTTACGATAACCTCATGCGGTGTGGGGAGTGCCCGGTGCTCCCAGAGGGGGAAAGAAATTTTTCCCTCAATCCTAAAAGCGCCGAGAGGAAAGAATATTTTGACTTATTAAAATTATTGAAATATTAGTTAAAACTTGTCGCAAACGAATAAATATTGCATTGTTAGGCGAGTACGAACGATTCCCAAAATTTCAAAGCTCTAGCTTGATGGGAAGTTGATTAAATTAACGATCGAAAATTTGATGACACACACACACACTCACACACACACACACACCAAGTGAAATTCAGAAAAACGTTGTAATAGCAACGCTAGGCGAGTCTAGTGAGGGAGAAAGCGAGGAACAGGAGAACAATGGCGGAAGAACTAGCCATGTCTGACAATTCTGTAGATGTGTAGTATTATCTCAAATGTTGTGTTTCGTGCTGCATTAAATTGTAATTAAAGCTTTGCAGCTAAAAAAAAAAAGAAAAGAGAGAAAGTCTGAACTGACTAATTATTTTATTTATAATCACTCTCACCGCCTTACAACCACTCGATCAAAATGGAACATGTTTTACTCCCGGGAAATCAAAAAACAGTCGAGGTGTACACTGATGTTAAAAATTAAAAGAATTTTCCAATTTGGTCGATTATCTCACGAACTACTGGTCAGATTTTAATGAAATTGGGTGTGTACATAGGGTTGATGTATTACAAAAAAAGAAGAAAAAAAAAACATTAAACAGTTATAATACACACGCATGATCGTGCGCAACACTCATCGGAGACACAAGGTATGAAATAGCAGTTGCAGAATAGAACAAAAAAATGTGTTAATAGAGGGTATGGTCCCCTCTTACAGATATGTAGATCTCCCAACGTGATTTTATGCTGGAGTTTATAAATTCCTGTGGCAATTGGTCCCACTCATTCAGCAACGCTGTTTTCAGGTCTTGGATGGTTCTTGGATTTGCCTCTTTATTTCAAAACAGTATTTTAACATTTCATTCAGTTCTTTTCCTGAAATTCTACAAAATATGCAAATTCCCTTAATTTTGAACATCAGTGTATATCGCAGTCGACGGAGAGTATCATTAATACCGAAAATAAGGATATATGTGTGTGTGTGTGTGTGTGTGTAAAGATTCAGAGTAATAACTACTTATTACACACACACAGAGTTTATTTGCTGACGTAGGACAGAACATAAAAACACAAAACAAATTCATTAAACTCGCGTCATCACAGCTTTAACGTCCAGCACAATCTAACGTAAAGCGCAATTTCCTGAACCGTCTTATTTAGCATCTGGCTCCTTCTCCGTCTACGTCACATCTCACTACGTCACATCTCTCTCGAAGTGCTAGGTAGCGCTCTGCAAGCATCATGGCTGCCTTCCGGGATTATAGATCAGCAGGTCTTAGATCCCATATATATATATATATATATACATATATATATACATATATATATATATATATATATATATATATATATATATATATATATATATATATATATATATATAAATACCGA
>BMAW01117914.1:0-11875 GCA_019974015.1 Nephila pilipes | reverse complement strand
ATATATATATATATATATATATATATATATATATATATATATATATATATATATATATATATATATATATATATATATATAAATACCGATATAATTACGTTCGGACCCAGTTTATACGCGAATCTGTTTTACAAGTGATTATTAAACTGTAGTTCCTTCGAGAAGTAGTTGCTAGTGATATCTCATAGACATTGAGGAGTCATTATTCTTATTTTTCGATTTATGAAAATCAGATTATTTTTATTCGAATGATGACACGTTTTCCTGTTAAGAGCAAAGACATTAGTACCTTATTTTCTCTTTACTTTATGTATATGACTCACCAATTTATAAATGAAGAAAACCAAAACTAAATTTGAAATAAAAGAGGAGACATCGTAAAATGTTGCTGTAAGTCAGTCAACAAATGAAAATGATCAGTCGGCAATAGGAACAAGAACAGGAGAAGCTACTGGTGCCCTAGGTTAAGAGGTGTCAGGTATCGAGAAAGACGATGATCGAAAACAGACTCTAATCACACATTCTAAGACTTTTAGTATTACGTACTAGGCTATTTTGAAGAACAGGGGTCTCGGATTAGGGTTCAACAAAAAAGATCTGCCATGCAAGAGGTAAAGAAGAAAATAAACGCGAGAAAAAAAAAACAATAATCCCTTAATGATTGATCGATAAAATAATAAAATATATTTTACTTATAAATATTTTAATAAATATTTATTATTGAATATATTTTGTTACTTATTTTTGTTACGGGCAATTAATTTACATATTGTAAAAATAGCGTACTTGACTATAAACTTATTTTCTCGAAATAGTGAGTGACTCAGAAAATTAATGCTTATGCTCCGTTATGGAAGAAATTTATATCGCTATTGGAAAATAGATTACCGCTCAATTTATATTAATATTGTAACTGGCGATTCACTAAACACACGAACTGTTTAGTATCCATAGGCTACGACTACCACGTGTGAACAGAATTACACTACTTTTGTTCTCTCCCTCCCCCTTCTTTTCTTCTAAGCGTTTTCAGCAACGTTACGTAACAGTTCTAAAAATTACAAACAAAAAAAAAAACTATTTAGTATTTTCCAAATTCTGATTTTATCATTATTGTGCTCAATGTGTCTTTTCGTACTAAATCGAAGACGCTCAACAACTTTGTAGTTGAATTTTGTCTCTAATATCTTATCATCTCTCATATCTTTCGAGATAAAAAATGCTAAATCCACTGCTTGCCTCCAGGTGGCATTGTAAACGACCTCACTCTGTAGTATTTGTCCACTTTATCTAGACACTTCGTTTAAAGCAATAGTTAATAATAGGTGAGAGTGTAAGAGTTTAGTGGGCACCCCGTGTATTCTATATTAAGAGATACGACGCTCATCAAACGTAAAAAAATTAACCAACCGATAAACTTGTGACGAGCACTTCTTCTACTCTACTCTTGTGTCATAACACAATCAAATACAACTCACTTTGAAAGTCAATAACCTACGCAAGGACACATCAATCAAGTCCCACGCAACTATTTATTTACTAATTTCTGTAATAGAATGCTTATGGGACTTTTGCTCTCTTCGGGGGCCCTTGGACTAATCTACCTATTCAATTATTACTACAATAATAAACTCTTACTAAAATCTTTCCAGCCGAGGTTACTTTCATCTACTAAATCCTCAGCGATAGTTACCACCGGCAACAACTCTTACTACCATCGATCTCTTGCGACCAATACACTCAGCGCTAATACCACTCGTCCTCTATCCTCTAAATTTCCTTTTGCTTGAGTACCGTCATATCTAAATCACTTCACTTTATTTCCATCTACCTTTAATTAGCATGATCACATTTCATTTTGTTTGGGAAGAAATTGTTACTTCCAGAAATCAATCTCAATTAAAGTCCCCAAGGTTAGTGAAGAGAAAATCGAGAATAGCCCAACTTCACAAATTGAACTCGATTTTAAAGTACAATGTCTAAGAAGCAAATCATAAATTCTAATAGAATGATACGTCAAAATTGGTTTTCAGTTTCAGTTTAGCTAAAATTTAATTGAGAAGCAGAAAAGAATTTCAGTGCAAAAATAATTTTAAAATATTACTCTTTCATCACTATTGAAGACAATGAAATATTGGATATTTCTCTACAATAATTTTAACGCAAAGTGCTTCCAAGGCAGTAAAAATGGATACCATTTTATCTTCTCGTGAATGTAATACATTATGGACACAAAATTGTAATTTAATGCAATTGTAAAATAGTTAATATCAGTTGTAATTTAAATGCATGAAATTGTTAAATAGTTAATATTAGCTGTAATTTAAATGCTTCATTTTTGCAAATGGGATTCGATAAAAATACTTCAATGTCTTTCACTCTTTTTGTTCTTGTACAGAAATTATTCTGCATACATGAAAATTTAAAAAATGTTTAGCTTGAAAATTGTTTCCTTTCAAAATAACTAAAAGAGTTTGTGAATACTTCAGAATAGAATAAATGCGATCAAACTTTTGTCATCTCGATGAATATTTATTTAATACTTTTCTAGGGTCAGGAAAAAAAATTTACTCAGCTGCTCATAACGTAGTTCAATCTTTGGAAAGATATTATGCAAAGAAAATTTATTCCCGACTTACTAAGTTTTTATTTTGCGAAGAAAGTCACGATCTCATAAAAAGAGAAGTAAAAGCAGTACAACTCCATATTTAGCAGCTAAGTTATATGTTTCCCTATATACGTAGAGTTTAAATTTTCACTGAGAGATAACCGAGACGTCTAGATAAAATTTATTCTGCAAATTAATTGATCATTATGTACATTATGTAAATTACAGGTATTAAGGTTGATTTGTTTGGTTTTAGGAATCTTTAGATTGAAGTAAGATGCAGAATTCAGAATAAAGATTTCAGTCTGAAGAGTTCTACGATGTAGGCTTTTTAAAGTCCTTGAAACGCTGGGAGAAATATATAACTTTAGATTCTGACCATGTAGAGAGGTTTTAAGAATAATTAAGAAAAATTTTCGAGTTTTTATCTCGTTCGTTTTAGTAATAATTGAAACTTGATTGCGAGAACAAAAAAAAAAAAAAAAAAAAAAGCTGTACAATACTGCGGATTATTACAATGGACGGGTTCTTGAAACCAAAAAATCAACATTAACAGACGTAACTGATTGCATTACATGCATAATAATTAATTAAATGTCCCATAAATGTTTTTCAGACAACTCAGTTTTTTTCTTTTAGTAATAATCAAAACTCTATGATACACCCTCATATAATCGACTTTCTTCATAAATATATTGGATACATGCACATACACAAATATGCATATATATGTGCCTGTTCTATTATTTTTATATGTGTTTTAATACTAATTTCCATTGTTTTTACCATACACACATTATTGATATGCTGTTATTAGTATATGTTATTATTATTATTATTATTATTACATACACATATACATATATTATTATTATTACATACACACACATATACATACATATATGCGTGTGCGTGCGTGCGTGCGTGCGTGTGCGTGCGTGTGCGTGCGTGCGTGCGTGTGTGCGTGCGTGTGCGTGCGTGCGTGTGCGGTGTGTGTGCGTGCGTGCGTGCGCGTGCGTATACAGACAGACACATGGGATTAAAATTAGTCCGAATGATCGGGGCCATGGTAGCCCAGTAGTCAAAGAAGGATTCGTAGCTGGCAGTTTTCGTCGAGTCGTGAGTTCGAGCCTTGATGCCATTGAAAACCTGCCGTGTAGCCGGAGCTGACACACGTTAAATCTGTTAAAGCTCAAAGTCCTCTCGTTAGCACGGTGTGGAAATTAGGAGAGAGAAGTGTGTAAGCTCAGATATTTTACTCATCACATAACCGAGATTCAAAATTACGAGGTCCGTCGCCAACAGCCCTCGCGTTGCTTCTAGTGCGACGTTAATAAGCACCAATCACAATTAATCGACCAAATATGATCGGCTGAACTGAATTCCATAGATAAAAATTAAAAAAAATCATTTTGATTTTTCATCTGTAATCTTATCTTTCTTAACCAAATAAATATCGAAATATGCTAATCTTGCTTTTTAAAATATAGAGATGTAGTGCAAAATATTTGAAAATGGAAAAAATTCAAAATTTATGTGAGTGTTTATAACAAGGTCGCATTATACACAAAACTAACTACATCATATGTTTCCAAAGTGTACCCCACGACGCCCTATGAAACCGCAACGTCAGATGGGGGCTGCAGAATATCACAAAAGCTTTTCTAATATTATTTTTCGTTTTCTATTCAATGTGATAAAAGTTAAACATCTAAGCGAACTGGTATAAATCTATGCCTGAAATAAATCTTTACTTTTCTTTATTGCTAGATGATGGTCTTCAAAAATTAAGGCAGTTTTCTTAACATCTCGAATTAAATAAGGATCTACAAAAATTTTAAAATGCCTAAGGATTTCTCGAAGTTTCTAGTATTTTGAGACTCATAGATATATATATAATTCATCAGATATATATATAATTTAGTGATTCTTATCGTTTTAGTGATTGACACGTTTTTAAATGTAATAAGCATTGTGACGGATCAGATAAGAAAAGCACACCTCCGAGCTGTGTAAGTGTTGTGGAAAAAATCAATTATCGTTCATGGTAGTAATTTATAACTTAGTTTTGCATCTACGAAAATTCATGGCAATGAGGCAGCTTAATGTTCTGTATATGAAAGTTTTGGCACCAGAATTCATAATGTTCAAATAAATGTAAGTGCCATTTAGAAAACCAATCATTTCTACATGGTTGGAAAACCTCTTGAGATCTTTGCCAGTAAGTTGAAAGAACTGAAACAACAAAAAAGCACGTTTCTCAAGAATGTATGAATACCAAACATTTTGCCAACATCGAACGAGATGGCTTATAGAATCTATTTATGTAATAAACCCATACCATTGTAAAAACACTTTTCCTTTCAGATAAGGTGAATATTATGCTTGGGAAAAAACTTTCAAAAGTGACTTTGTCCAATAATACAATCAATCACCGAATTTTAAAAACGGTGGAGGACACCGTATTTTATTTCAGTTTATTAATTGAAGAAGAACAAACGAAATAAGTTTAGGTAGCATCCATAGATTAGAATCTCATTTGACATGTTATGTGCATTTCATAGATGGTAAAGACATCGTAGAATACCTTCTCTTTTGTAAAATTATCACTGGCTGTGGGAGATGAGACTTTGATACTTTTATATCTGAAAGCAATTTTGATTGAACTAAGTGTGTTAATGACAGAACTGACTGCTCTCCGTGATTGACTGTTATGTTGAATTACAGGCACTTATTTAAAACAAAACTCTCTTATGTGCTTTAATCTCAGTATTTAAATCACAGATAAGTGTTTACATCAAAATATTTGAATCCTGGTCTGAAATAGGTTTTAGAATGTGCGGTGAATGCCGTCAATTTTATAAAAACTCGTCCCTCCAAGGCAAGGGTCTTAAGAAACTTATGTTAAGATATGGGAGTCCAACACTTGTCTTAGTTGCTGTACAGCAGTGCATGATGATATCTTTGTGATGAAATTGTATCACGTTCGCTTGAACTGGGATACGAAATTTTTATTTTTCTTAAGGAAAAAGGTGATGAAAATATAACCGGTGAGGATTTTTTTTTTTTTAGTGAAACAGGCATACTTATGCACCATTTTTTAAAAAACTGAATGCCTTGAATTTCTTCATGTAATGAAAAAAAGTGCACTTTTATAAGTCGATGAAAAAAAATTAAATTTTTTTTTAATTCAAATTATGATGATAAAAAAAGATTCAAGGGATCTGTAAGGATTGATGTTGCATTGTAATATGCAGCAGTTTTCCATATGAAGTTAAATTGATTTCTCTTAAAATATAAAAATAAGTTTCGAAGGGCATTTATCATGGGTTATCAACTGGTTAGAGACAATATCTTAAAAGTGAAATTTGGCAGTAAGGGAATTGACCGAATAAAATATGAATATTGAATATCCCTTTCTAAGGGATAAAGCTAAGGCGATTTGAATTCCAAATTCGTTTTCTTATCTGAGAAAAGTTTGATTTCCGGTGGTCGCAGTGATAAAAAGTCAGTATCGAGCAAAAATGAATCTGGAAAAGGAAATGAGAGTGACCGTGTCCAGTTTGATTCCAAGAAATGTGCAGTGATATGCAAGCTTATCGGTCCCATTAATTTAATGTTTTCATGGGGCCAGTATTGCAAAATGTTGGCGTTGCTCGTTACAATGTCCACATTACAATTTTTCAATGAGTTATGCATGTCTTATTTACAACTCTTTCTTGTGATTAGTCATTTTTTGATTTAAGATAGGGTACGATGTGAAAACCTCAACTCAAAAAGGGCGCCACTAATTGAAACGCTTGAAGGCCGTAAATTGTCTTTCTGAATATCCTCTCAAAATTCTTGATTTTATAAAATACAAGAAAAAGGCCCAATACCTAAAAGCCTTGGGCTTGTTAAGATTTGAAGAGATCCTGGTTCAAATATTGAACTAAAATTTATTCTGAAAGGTATCTTTCTTAAATTTTGACATAAATTGAAATTATTAAACCTAATTTTTATTCGATAATTTAAATATAGTTAGCCCTAATAAGTGTAATCACCAGGTCCTAGAATATGATGAAATGCCATCTTTTAATTATTGTATTAGCTCCTGAATTAAAGATTTCTATGCTTATTAAAATAATATTTAATCATTCTCTACCATTTTAATTTATAAGAGTTATTTAGGAGCATATTTGGAACTCATTGGAATTTTCTCTCAGTTATCTTAGCAAATTTTAGGTATTTTAAAATATTTTTTCAGTTATCATGAATGAGAGTAAATTGTTGATTAATATTTTGGTTGTCGTTCGTCTTAAAAACAGAATCACACTCCATGTATATTTCTATTGAAATTTGCGCTAAAAGATTTGGTAATTTAATGTTGAATTATTACAATTAGTTAATACACATACATTAGCTTGAACACTTTGTTTTTGGGCTACTATTTTTAAGAGGTTTTAGAGAATTTTTTTCGGTTATTTCCAGCCTTTCTTTTCCTCCTTCCTTCCCCCCCCCCTATTTTCCCCCTTTTTCTTTTTCCCCCTTTTTCTTTTTTCCCCTTTTTCTTTTTTCCCCTTTCTTTGTTTCCCTTTTTCTCTCTCTTTTTTACTTCTTTCTTTTTTTTTTTTTTTTTTTTTTTTTCCTCTCTTTCTTTTGTTTTTGTCATCACTCTTCGACCACTGGTAATCAATCAGTACAATCATCTTCGACTACTGGTAATCATCCCTGTAGACAATGCATCTCCCGAAAATGCAGATTTTAATTTTATGGTACCTTATTTTTCTTAAGGATCTTTATTTTTGTAATTTTTATTACTTGATAAAATTGTATCAATACCAGAACAGTTTTAAATAGAAGAAATAAAAGTGATATAGCGTATTATTTACTTACTTTTTTACCAAGTGGAAATTCTAAACTAGTAAATTGCTTCTTGCATAATAATGATGATGGCACCACTTAAAATTAATTTCTGGGTACGCTACTGGTTCATACGGATCTAATAAATCTTTTCAAAAGCAATATGAAGGTTATTTGCTCGTGATGCTGAATTATTAAGGAAATCGATAAAACCTTAAATTTTCAAGTGTCATACTTAAAATAAAGTATTATAGTGTCTTTAAAAAGATTTTTAAAAAGCTAAAAATATTAAAATTATTTTTTTAAAAAATATCAAAATATTTTTTAAAGTACTAGAGATTTTTTATTTAAAAAAAAAAGTAAAGATTTTGTTACAGAAATAATAATTAATAGCACCTATTAAAACTGATATTTAATCAATAAAAAGATTGAAATGAATATTAACAAAATACTTAATCAAATTAAAAATTACTTTGTGTTTAATTGTTTGAGAAATACGCCTTATGTTTCGAGACAAGGAAATTTCATGTTGAGAAATGTTTTATGTTGAGAAATCGCACTGTTTTAATTTTATAGAAAATAAACATATTGTTCAAAAATTTAAAACAACTTGAATTTGAAAAATAATTGAATGTGAGGAAATAAAACTTCATTAATATTTTTTTTTTTTTTTTTTTCGAACGATTCACTCACTTCTAATAATTATCTAGTTGTCGTTTTAAAAGTTTATTTTGTACTAAATAGATGGCGACACGAGATATGCCTTTCGCTTTTCAAATTAAACTGAGGAGAGAGATATTAGCCACTCAACCCTTCCAGGATTTTCTCAAGAAAAACAGTATCAAGTTCGAAATTAATCATAGTCGTTAAAGAGTTTTTGTAAATTTTGTGCAGAATTAAAATTACAACAAGTATTTCTTTTGTATATCAAATGGTTCAAAAATCGTTTCAATGTAGTAACTATTTTTACGAGATCATTTTAACTCATTTGAAAGAATTATAATTATTTGTTGCTTCGTTTTTATGTAGTATTTATTGTACGCATAAAATGATCTTTAAATCAAATTAAAGCTGAATGAAAAAATTACTAAAAATAACATATTAATTTATCAAACAAAAATATTTTTTGAAGGCTAATAAAATGGAACTAATATGAAATCAATACTCTTTTATGAAATCAATATATATAACATATTAAATAGATAAAATGATAAATTTTAAAATATTGACAGTTAAATATATGTATATGAAACCTAAATTGGAAACTGTGTAATGTTTATTTGGAATAGTCAGTTACGCTAAAATAAGGCTTCTGGTTTATCTTATTCTATTCCTTTTTATTTATTTATTTTTTTTATCAAATACGTATATTTTTCTTAACGTCTTTAGGAAACCTCAATAATTAACTCCATACGACAAACCTCAGAACACTTATCTATGCACAAATTTTTTTTAAAAAAAACTAAACGTATTCAAAACTTTTTGTTGTTTTGCTTATTTTCTGACAATGCAAAAAAATTTACAAAAATGTGTTAGTAAAAAATAAATAAATGAATGAAAAAATTTTAAATTTTTATATTGATTCAAAGGTGTCAAATTTCTTTATCATCCCTTATTTTAATGAGATTTCACCGTTTATCTCTACTAGTACAAAAGTATTTAATTAAATCTAAGAGAATCTAAAATTATATTTATATGTGATGTAAGAAGAAAAAGGAAAACAATGTAGAGAGCAAGACTATCAAACGATTATATAAAGTTTATATATATTCGTTTAAAAATTTAGACATTTTTGTTCATTACTATTTAAATTAAAATACCTGAATCTGAGATGAATTTTTCCTGAACATTAACAGATATTTTATTCATTTTAAAATGACAAGATATGCAATGTTTCAAACAACACGCGTCGGATTTAGGCTATTTTCTACCTGAGTTAGAATATATGAATTAATAAATCACGTAATTTTTGCACCGAATGTGTATTTTGAAATGTGAGTAATTTTTGTTTCACATAAAGTCTGCTACAGAAAAATTTAAGGAATTTAAATTTGCCTTGTAGGGGAAAGAAATGAATTTCTAAGTAATTTGTCCATTTTTTAATTAGGTATATAAATTAAAGTTCCAACAAATGAATTGTAACTTTCTTGAAAACATCAATGGTAGGAAATGTGGGTTTTCTTATTATTTTTTTTATTTTTTACTGAAGTAACAGGTAATAATACGAAAAGGTTTCCAAAAGTATATGTTTTTGACGTCAAATCACATTACTAAGGCATATTGATGTTACTTTTGTGTGCTGCCATCTATTAGGTGGTACCAAAACAAATGTGACTATGATTCATAAGTTAGTTTGGATTGCTGCAGCGATCAGTTGTCGTTGTCATTTTGCGTCAAGTTTTACGTCGATGGGTTTTGGATTCATCATCATACACTAGAAACCAAGCTGCTATCGAAACAATGAGTTACTCCCAATGAATCTGCTTTAAAGGAAACGAACATGCTCTCATTGGACAAAAATGTTTTGGTGACGTTTTTTAAAGATTCGAAGAGTGAAATGCTCATGAACTTCTTTAAAAAAAAAAAAAAAAAAAAAAACTGTAGTGAGTCTCTTTATTTACCATTCCCATTCACAACACATCTATTTTCTGAACAACGCCCTGTACAATTCTGTATCCCTCCACAGTATAAATAACTTATGGTAACTAAAATAAGGGGGATTTTTTTTTTCCCCATATTAATCCTTACTTTTTGTTTTCAGAATCATTTCACACAACTTGATCTTCAGTAAAATTGATTAAATGAATTAAAATTTACTTATTTGACTGTTTTGATTCTTTACATCAGATAAAAATAATTAATCTTTGCCAAATAAGACAACAGATATAAAATATTAGAGAAAAAATTTCGAGAGAAAACATAGCACTCAGAAATTGGAGACTTTCTTTGTAGTAATACACATAACATCTCTTAAAGCTTTGTGGGAGGAAAAAATTTGCAAAAGGAACAGAAGAAAAGGTGTAAGAAACAATACCCATTCATTTGAGTTGTTTAAGATATGCTTTATTCTTTTCTGCATATTTTATGTACTGCGTTGTATATCAAATTCGGTTAAGAAATTACGTGAATTAAAGTAATTCGCTTGATTGATTAATTTATTGATCATGTAATAAATGTTTAATTATAGTAATTTTACAATAGGCGCTTCAAGGTCACAGATTTTCCCCCACTGCCCTTTGTAACTACGGCAACAACATTTAAGAATGGACATCACTTTCTTCCGAACTTCGTTTTAATTTCGTAAACAGACTTAAAATGAAAACGAAATTTTGGGTTTCACGGTCATCATTGTTAATATATATGTATGTATATGTATATATATATATATATATATATATATATATATATACTATATATATATATATATATATATATATATATATATATATATATATAGTCTGCATCAATACAATATTTGCTTAAAATCTACATAATATTTTATAAAGATTGTAAACACGTAACTAAAAACATTTAATTTTCTTACATCTTTATATAACAGAACTAAGCAACTAATCGGAACTTTTCGAATTAAATAAATTTGTATACGGATAAGTATTATATTAATAATTTATAAGGATATGTTTTAATAATTTATATACTTTCATTCAAAAAAATTATCGTTTTAAAAAAAGAAACACTTTATTTTTGGATATTTGAAAATAGACTTCATTTAACATAACGCAACTGAAAACGCAAAGGAATTCAGACAGTAACTGAAACGTCAAAAATTAATTGCAATAGCGATAATACGTTAGTCGCTACCATGGTAACCGATGGAGGAGAAACGAAAATGAGTGACCTTGACTCACCTTTCTAAAATAACACAGAATGTAGTTTATTAATGAAATTTAAATATATTTATTTTTCAGTTTAAAAATGTTACTTCTGCGAAGAAATTTAAAAATATCTGGATGATTAATAACAACTTCCCTTTTGATAGCTTGAAAAAAAGAATTTTATTCAAGAATAAAATGTTGCTCATTACGAAATTCCAGCATTCTAATTTTATTACACATTTTTTTTTTTCTTTTTCCAAATGCTTGAATTTATTAAATTAAGATTTTAAAAAATGTAATTGGCTTTGTTAATTTAGTTTCAACATAAGCTAACGTTTTCTTTCTTATTTTTATAGAATTATTCGAGTTATAAAATGTCTTCACTTTTGGTAGCATGCTCGTCCGATGTTGAAAGTTTTGAGTTTTTATATTGGTAATCACCATCTTCCCAATCCATATCACCGGTTCACTAAAATGAATATTAATTATAGTAAAGTAAGTATACTTCTTTGCTCCAGACTTCACAGAAGCAATAATCATCAAGAAAGAAAATATTTTCATATTCCTATTGCATTTTTATTTTCACAAG